>JAFVLL020030123.1:76776-84276 GCA_021397915.2 Tor tambroides | reverse complement strand
AACCGCGATTCTTTGGAAGAATCACGTGACGCGAGGAACAAAAGACTTCACGAATCGAAGAGAAACCTGCTGAAATATAATCGACGCAGCAGCAGAGGCGGCGGATGCATTAGTGACACTAAAGAAGCTTTTCATTATAAAGCTCTAAAAACGCTACTGACTGCTGTTTTAGTGCATTTCCTGCAAATATGGAAAAAATAAAGGGTCTCAATTGAATATGTGCAGTGTCACATGATTAGTGCAAATTGTCACATGACCCGAGCAGTTTAATTCCTGTTTACACCTTGAGAAGATGAGGACTGCATCAAAGCTCCAAAACAAAAGGATAGTAAAGTGTGTTAACATAAAGATATGACAAAGATTTTTGGTACACATGATCTTTAAGGTGTCTAGTATTAATATATGAATTCTCAGTTATTCAGTTTTGTTGAGTGTGGTCATAGAATCAGTAAACCAGTTGATAGCAACAATAGTGATCAGCTATTAGTGAAGGCTACACTAAAATGTTGAAATGACAAAATATGCCACCAAATTTTAAAAGTTCAAATGTTATAAATAAGTTACAATATTGAGGTTGTAATACTGGTAGCAATAATATAACAATTGTATGATATATGTTACAATAAAGGAACAATTTTGAAAGAAGGTGATGGTTGTATTTTTTAGTCTGTATTTTAATAGTCAGTATTCCTAAGGGTTTTTATGCATAATAGTAACCCTAGAATGTGATCAGACAGAGTTTAAAATAGCTGGGCTGAGATATATATACACATTTTGATGACTGCAGAAATATGTTAATTCAGTATACACATTATCCCACCTGTCACAATTGTGACCGACCATAAAACACAATTTTAAACACACTTTTCCAACAGTTTTTCCCCCTTGCTAATGACACATCATTTGGATATTTTTATGTCTGGGAAAAATTCGGGATTAAACAGGTTAATGGAGGAGTGTCACATGCTCACGCGTGTCCCTCTTAATTGTTTGCCGTGACATTTGGGGCCAAAGCAATCCATGCCTCATTTTCTCAGCCTTTAAAGGCCAGCAGTCCATCAGATTGATAGCGCGGAGTTCCCTATCTAACGTTCATTTCACGTTGCGAATGGGGTTTACTCCTGTTTACCCTGTTACTGATGCCTGATATGTCATGTCATGTTTGTGTAGCTGCACAAACCAATGGCGCTTTAGCCCACCAGAATGGGTGGAACCGACCTCTGTATAAGCGCCATTTCATCAGAATCTTCTCACGGAACGGAGACTCCATCCCCAATTGGTTCAGATGATTTGGTCAGTCAACAGACAACTGTCGCTGCCCAATCTATTTCTCAACGCAGCGGGATGCTCTGGTGATGTTTCATATGACCTGTCCTACGAGCTAACCTTTCTTCAAGAGCTGTTGTATAAGGGGCGCACCCCATACACACTCAAAGTCTATGTGCCAGCCATTGCGGCGAACCATTCTCTCGCGGCTGGCCAGACAATCAGAGGGAACGACGTGGTTGTTAAACTCCTAAGGGGTGCTTGGAGGTTGAACCCACCTTGCCTCAGGACTGTGCCGACGCGGGACTTGTCTTTAGTTCTAAGGGCCCTCAGGGGCCCTCCTTTTGAGCTGCTTCAAACAGCCAGCTTATGGGTCATGACATTCAAAACTGCTCTGCTTTTGCTCTTAGCTTCGGTCAAACGAGTAGGTGACTTCCAAGCGCTGTCCATCAGTGCTTCCTGTTTTGAGTTTGGGCCCAACTACTGTAAAGCTGTTCTCCAGCCGTGCAGCGGTTATGTACCTAAGGTGCTCTCAACTCCATTCAGAGCCCAGGTATTATACTTGCTGGCCCTCCCTATGGCGGATGGTGAACAGTGTCAAAACTTATTGTGGCCAGTTCAGGCACTCAGGGTGTACGTAGAGTCATTCAGACAGCAGCTCTTTGTGTGCTTTGGAGACCACTCTAAAGGGCTGCTGGTCACAAAGCAAAGGCTATCTCACTGGATAGTAGATGCAATAGCCCTGGTTTATGCCTCGGTTGGCTCACAATGTCCTATAGGTGTGAAGGCCCATTCCACCAGAGGAATGGCCTCCTCCTGGGCATGGTCCAGTGGGATTTCTATTGGTGAGATTTGTGCGGCCTCCGGCTGGTCGTCTCCATCCACATTTGCCAGATTTTATAATTTGGATGTCCCTGCCTTGCAGGCATGGATTTTATCTGCCTAAACTGCTGGTTTCTCCCCGAGGGTGGAAATGATTGGATCTGTATCCTCAGCTGACACTTTGGACTCAGTTTGGCTCATGTTTTTAGGGGCCTTTAAGTTAAGTGCTCCAAGACTGGGCTCGCAGAGCAGGTCGTTCTGTATCTGCTCATAGCATGGCGTGATTGGACACCATTCCCCATACGCAACGTGAAGTGAATGTTCAATACGGAATGCCCTGGTTACTGACGTAACCTCGGTTCCCTGAGATAAGGGAACGAGTGCTGCATCACTTGCCGTGCTATAAGCTGCACGCGAATCAATGGCTGTCGCTTCAGTCAAGTGATTATGATGAAATAGCGCTTTGAGCCGCTTTCTGAGGTCAGCTCTGCACATTCTGGCGGGCTAAAGCGCCATTGGTTTGTGCAGCTACACAAATGTTAACAAATCAGGCTTCAGTAACAGGGTAAACAGGAGTAAACCCCATACGCAAGGCTCGTTCCCTTATCTCAGGGAACCGAGGTCATGTCAGTAACTGGAGAATGAGACGCGCTGTCTGTTTGCATACGCTGCTGGGAGATCTGATGAGCGCGGTCGGCCCTTCCCTAATGCACGTGGGCAGCACAAAAGAAGCTTTACAGTAATTGTGAGTTATTAAAACTGGTAATCACCCCCTGAGCGCAATGAGGTGTAATGAACTTCACTGCTGGAACGTCATGCAGACGGATAAGAAACGATCGCGCTCGTGTTTGTGAGAGAAAGTCATCAGCTGTAACCCCAGAAGCACGTTTTCCCCGATTGGCACTCAAAGAGAATCAAAACAGCATTGAGTTGAGAAGCTTGTGCGCACTCGCCTACACGCATCCACCCACGACGCCTCTCAAAGCACACAAACTCTCACTCACACACTCACACACACACACACACACACACACACACACACACACACACACACACATGCATGTGTGAGCTGTGGCCTTGAAGAGCTCAAACACAGAAAGCGTGGGGCAGCGGAGGGCAGGGGTCAAAAACCAAAGGTGCGCACGCTTGTGCTCGCTATTAATGAGCGTGATTCGTCATTTATGATTTAATTGGGAGCGTCTTTATTCATCAGCACATTTGTGCCGGAGCACTAGAGGACTCGAGAGGGATCGGGCCGCTTTAATTGCAGTGCGCTGGCAACACAACACAGCAGCCAGCGTTTTGTACGTGCATCAGCATTTTACACTCCTTCTATGTATTGGTAATTGGAAAAGCTGATGATACTGGGGTTTTTTTTGCTCAATATTAGCATACATTTAATACGTTCCCATATTTGGTTCTGGTAGGCTATGTGTTGTTCCAGCGAACAAAATATGTGCTAAAAATGTTTGTTTTTTTTACATTTCCACATATAGTAGATATGAAATGAATGTTCTCTGAACGTCCAGTTTTTAAAATGTTAAAAGGTTTTTACATTTTTATCATTTTGCAAACATTATGGGAATGATGGGAACACTTTTTGCAAAACACAACACACAGTTCTCTATGTAACACACAAAAATCTAAAATGAATGAATATTATGGCAAAGGTGTTTGCAAATGTTTGCTTTTGAGATGTGTTTGTGATATTTTGAATGCAGTGCTTCATTTTGCAAGAGATGTGAGGCATTTTGCATTTTGTGTACAATTCTTGGATTTGTGTGTAAAGTTTTGAAAAACAAAAGAGGCAACGTTTTGAAAATGTGTGTAAGCAGTTGAACAAACTGTAAATGTTTTCTGAAAGTTCTGAAACAAGTAACATTGTTGGATGAATGTCCAACTAAAATGTTTCAAAAATAAAACATTACATGAACAATGTATTAATTTTTTCATTTGAATGTTATTAAAGAACAGTTATCTCTGAACGAAGGTTCTATTAACGTTGCTGGAAGAACGTTTGTTCAACATTCTGAGAACGTTCTCTGTAGCTGGGGCACTACATGCAACTATACTCTTAAAAATAATCTCTAAATTATAAATTCTCTGGATTATTAAAAAAACTAGTTCTTTTATTGAATCACTATGAAAACACCCTTTGGGAACCTTTATTTTAGAAGTGTGGAAACTTTCCGTTGCACTAAAGATTCTTTATAGTGTAAAAGGTTCTTTGGATTATTAAAATGTTCTTTACAGTATGCTATTTTAAGAACTAATGACCAAGAGGTTCTTTAAACCTTTATTTTTAAGTTCTCACGATGGTTCCTTTATGCAAATTTATAGTTTTTTTTTATTCAAACAGTCATTGAGAATGAGGTAAAACACACACTTACACTCTAAACAAATGTGCTTCTTAAAAATGTTTTTTTCAGTTCATAACGTGGCAAGTTAGAAGAATCCCAGAGATGTCATCGGAGAGCTTGTTCAGTGGTTTTGGGCGCGTGTGAAGCGTCACTGAAAGCGTTCAAACACTGCTTACTGAATGAGTTTATCTCACTAGATAGTTGCTGAAGTCAACACACGCGATCAGACGAGCCTCTCGCACAGAGAAACTGCTTTTGAAATGATAATGCGCTGGAACAGAATGGAAATCAAACGTGTTTTGTATTGAACAGAAGGTCGGTGAATGGCGTCGCTGGGGAGCGTTTGAAACGCCATACACCTGTACTCATTGACAGGCAATTTGCAGGAGCTCGAGGCACGCTCAGTTTTCCAGCGGCTCCCGCGTGAATAAGCGATGTGGGACTGTGTCTTATATTTTAGTTCAACTCAGATCCATTAGGACCGTTCTGACCATTAGCTTCCTCTCTCTCTCTCTCTTTGTGGAAGAAAAATAGGCGGCAGGGGCTGGAAAGACAGAGAGGCCAAAAATAGAAGCCATTACTCCATTATTACAGCCTATCGTCTGTTGCTAGGCAATGGTATCAGATTAACACTAATTATCATTTTATCACACTTTCTTCTCTCTTTCCTCGGCTCTCCGCTTCATTCCTCTGCCGAGAACCGCAAATAGGATCCTATGCGTTGAAGTGCTGTCGGAAGCCTCCGAATCCATTAATCAAAATATCTGTTCCGAGGCTTTTCATTCGCTGCCGTTATTACATGAGACTTAATGAATATAAGAAGAGCCGAAGCTGAGTGCACCTTTGCGTTTGGCTCTTGGAACGCCGATGGAAACGCACCATCTGGAAACGGGAAGTTCCAAATCCAACAATCCTGCAGAATCCCAGCTTTTTAATCAGACTGGAGTGCGTGACTGACGTTCACTGTCTCAGTCTTTTGGCAAACACACAGCTTTCTTTATGAACAGGTTTGGGTGCTAATTAACAGACACGTGGAGCTGGTGTTGAGGAAGCCTGGTGACGGCGTCTCTAACTCCTTCCTCGGTTTGATTTATTCGTGTAGGCCGCAGCTCCAGGGCACACGCTCGGTGTTCCAAACCTGCCCATTGTTTCTGAGCTCAGGGTCAGTAATGAGGGACCGACAGGAGCCAGACAAATGCAGCGCTGCTGTCAGAGTGAAGGATGCAGCCGTACAACACACACACATGCACTCACACACACACACTCACTCACTCACTCACTCACTCATACACACACACACACACACACACACACACACACTCACTCACTCATATACACACTCATCCTCGCCGCCTCATTGTGTCACCGTCTCTGCTCCAGAAACACTCTCACAGATCTCCACAACCTTTCCCAAGGCCCAGAAAAACATTCTAAATAATGTTTACAGGACACTCTTATAACTTTATTAATTAGTGATATACACTCTCATAACAGTGAGAGAAAACGTTCTTAGAACTACATTCTCAAAACGGCCTCATGATGTAATGTGAACTTGATGAATGTTATAAGAAACATTTTTGTAACCTTTAAACAATGTTCTAATCACAATAAGAAAGCTGGACATTTTAAGGTTATTGGAATATTGAAACGTTCAAATAACTTTATATTTTAGGTAAAACTAGTGAAACTTGAGTTACACTTTATTATGATGGTCCACTTTAGACATTCTACTAACTATAAGTAACTTTGTAACTACATGTCAACTACATGTCAACTAATTCTCATTAATTTAAAAACTACATGTCTACTAACTCTTTTAGGGTTTAGGGTTAGTAGAATAAGTTGACATACTTGCAAAATTTCTAATAGTCAGTATGTAGTATGTTGTGGACCCATCAAAATAAAGTGTTAGAAGATATTAAGCAGACAGTCTACTAATACTCTAATGACTGCTAGTTGACATGGAGTTACAAAGTTACTTACTGTTAGTAGAATGTAGTAGAAAGTGGACTATCGAAATGAAGTGTTACCGAAACTTGTAAGAAAAGTTTCTGTAACCTTTAATCAACGTTCTAATCACGATAAGAAAACTGGAGATTTTAACGTTATTGGAATATTAAAACAGACATTCCAGCATTTGAAAACAATGTTTTTATGCGCTGAATGCGTCGCCTGTGTCCCAGAATCCAGCTCAGGGCTCCAGACCGGAGCTCCAGCTCTGCGCCGGACGCTTCGTGAGCTTCTGTAACTGGTTCTCGGATCTGAAGGTGTTCGTGGAGGATGAGAACATGAGGCCCGTTACACGCGTTCAGGCGCTCCAGCGCTGATCAGTCGGCTCTGGGTCACTGCAGAGCATCTCTCCAGAGTACAGAAATCCAATTAGCTGCTAAAAAAACATCATGTATTTCACGCTAATTACTCTGCTGTGTGTGATGCACTGTTTCTGTGAGATTCACTTCTGAACAGAAGCACATTTAAATCTGTATCATGTTCATGTCAGGCTTTATACAGTTACACTAGAGTCACAAACTTCAACTAAAGAGCCATGAGGCTATGTTCACAGTCACTTCACTTTGATCATACACAAATCAAAGCCTTAAAAAGCTATTAAATTGGAACAGAAAGTTTTAAATTCATGAAGTCATGAGTATCTTCTTCTGTATTTTTGTCTTGTTTTCCAGTACCAATATCTAAACATCCTTAAATAATTTACTGGAGATTCAAAATGAACACATGAAGCAAAAATCCTGATTCATAGTTATTTTAGTAGTGCATAAAACCCTCTTTACTGTGGTAAAATCATGGGAATGCTCCAGCTTGTTGCCTTAAAAAACTACACTAATTGCTTCATCAATAATTAAATCTATTAATAATCACAGTAAACAAAAATCTTGTTGGGTGTTTATGATTGTGATGCAATGAAACAACCAATCAGAGTCTGATGTGTGTTTCTCTGAATGAGCCTCATCTGCTCGGATTGTAGAGCTAATTGATTTCTGATCAGTTACAGTATAGTTCAGTCTGGTTCTGTTCTCTTCACACAGCAATGCTT
>JAFVLL020030123.1:64276-69276 GCA_021397915.2 Tor tambroides | reverse complement strand
TAACGCATTCGACAGGGAGCGAAACTGAGTATGTGGAATTTTGAAGTATTCTTTATTTCTATATAGTATTCCTGATTCTTGTAAAACATATTCAGTTTTTATTTTATTTAGAATTTTGTAAATCATTCGGTAACTTTACTTAAAGCCTTTACGTATAATGCATTATAAAGGGTTATTAAAGGTTATAATGCATTGTAATTATTCATAATGTGCATTGTGATAGAATTAAATAATTTTAACCTAAAATGCATAGCGTAACAATGAATTGATAAGTGTTATAATGTATTAACTATGGTTAGAATTAATCATGAGATTGAACAATGCATTATAATGTGCATTACAAGACATAATTAATGCATTAAAACTTTTATAATGCATGATAAAGGCTAAGTAAGTCTTGCCATTTTTTTACAGTGTAATAAAGTCGTTCTGCGTTATGTTTCTGATCTTCAAACTCATTTCCATGATAACAAAACAAACATCAGTGTTTATACAGAAATCAGCCGTTCTTTCATATACAACAGAATTACAAACACCAAACACAATTGCTACATCAACTGAAAACATGACTTTAATTAGTGTTATTTTAGAATCATTACGATACTATTACAGTTTTTGTTGATATTCTGATTTATATTTTTTATTTTCTTATTTGTTAATTTTAGTTGTGTGTTTTTGTTATTTTTATTAGTTTTTGTTGTTTTTAAATATGTCTATGTAGTTTTTATACCTTTATATTTCAGTTTTATTTCTAGTAATTTTAGTTCAAGTTAAATGAATATGAGAAATGTTGCCTTGGCAACTAACTGAAATATGTTTTTTAATGTTTCATTAAAATTAAGCAAAAAAATGTTTTTTTTTAATGGCTTTAGTTTTAGTTAACTCTTATAACCCTGTTTTTACATTCTTGAGAGGAAGTAGAATTTCAAATAATTTCATTGCTGCAAAAACATTGGGGTGGAGAAATAAATTCTGTGAGCTGTGGTCAGTGTTTCAGGAATCAGGGGTCAATCAGCAGATTCACTCCTTGACTCTGGTGTTTGACTCATATCAGCACATTCTCCTCCAGAGGCTGATGCTTCAGACAGAAGGAGAACAGGTTTGTTGTGCTTTCCTCCACTCGGGAAACTAATCTCCTCGACACGCCGTTAATGGCATGCCAGGAAGATGCAAGAAAGAAGAGAAAAAAACGTGTCTGCAATCTCACCTCCCTCACGAACATTGTCACACGCTCGCTTTCCTCACCTCCAATTAGCTGGAAGAGGCTCCTAAATATAGCAGCCCTCAGACTCCAATCAGATCGCACAGCGAGAGACTCCGGCGCTGAGGAGCTTGATGAGCGGCCCGAACCTCGCTGATCCGTGGCTTCTGAAGCAGATGCTGTGTATGAATCGATGTCGCTGTGATTATCAATCGAGTCATTGATCGAGTCTGAGAGCCAGCGCTCGAAGCACTAGAGAATGAACCAGACCGGATGTGAGCGTCGCTTCAGAGCATCTAAAGGACAGATGAGACAGGTCTTCCTCTGACGTACGACACGTATGTGACACACACACACACACACACACACACACTCGCACACACGCACACACGCAAACACACACAGATCAAACCTCCTCTGACGTACGACACACCTGTTTGTTTTTGTGGTTTACAGGGACTCTCCATAGGCGTAATGGTTTTTATACTGTACAAACTGTATGGGCTATTGCCCTACACCAACCCTACACCTAAACCTACCCCTTACAGGAAACTTTCTGCATTTTTAGATTTTCAAAAAAACACCATTTAGTATGTTTTTAAGCCTTTTGAATTACGGGGACATAGGCAGTGTCCTCATAAACCACCTTCAAATTGTAATACCTCTGTCATACCCATGCCATTAAACACATTTTGTCCCCTTAAACCACAAAAACCAGTACACACACACACACACACACACACTCACACTCACACACACACACACACACACTCACACACACACACAGATCAAACCTCCTCTGGCATACAACACGTATGTGACACACACACACACACACACACACTCACACACACATTCACACTCACACTCACACACACACACACACACACACACACACACACACACACTCACACACACACACACACAGATCAAACCTCCTCTGGCATACAACACGTATGTGACACACACACACACACACACACACACACACACTCACACACACATTCACACTCACACTCACACACACACACACACACACACACACACACACACACACACACAGATCAAACCTCCTCTGGCATACAACACGTATGTGACACACACACACACACACACACACACACACACAGATCAAACCTCCACTGACATACATGTATGTGACACACACACACACACACACACACACACACACACACACACACACACACACACACAGATCAAACCTGCTCTGACATACATGTATGTGACACACACACACACACACACACACACACAGATCAAACCTGCTCTGACATACATGTGTGACACACACACACACACACACACAGATCAAACCTCCTCTGACATACAACACGTATGTGACACACACACACACACACACACACACACACAGATCAAACTTCCTCTGACATACGACACGTATGTGACACACACACACACACACACACACACACACACACAGATCAAACCTCCTCTGACATACAACATGTATGTGATACACACACACACACACACACACACACACACAAATCAAACCTCCTCTGACATACAACACGTATGTGATACACACACACACACACACACACACACAGATCAAACTTCCTCTGACATATGACACGTATGTGACACACACACACACACACACACACACACACACACAGATCAAACCTCCACTGACATACGACATGTATGTGATACACACACACACACACACACACACACACACAGATCAAACCTGCTCTGACATACATGTATGTGACACACAAACACACACACACACACAGATCAAACCTCCTCTGACATACAACACGTATGTGACACACACACACACACACACACACACACACACACACACACAGATCAAACCTCCTCTGACATACAACATGTATGTGATACACACACACACACACACACACACACAAATCAAACCTCCTCTGACATACAACACGTATGTGATACACACACACACACACACACATACAGATCAAACTTCCTCTGACATATGACACGTATGTGACACACACACACACACAGATCAAACCTGCTCTGACATACATGTATGTGACACACACACACACACACACACACACAGATCAAACCTCAGCTCCTCCGTCTCAGTTTCTTCCTTCACTATGTTAAAGCAGCATATAGAAGCCAAAACTGAGAAACCAGTAGTGTATCCGGCCTGAACTCAATGGGTTTCTGAATGGGTTTTTGGGTAAAACTCTGTGTTTAACTCAAGCTCATGATATTTACATGTTTTACTCTATCTGTGACATATGCATCAGCAATATACACTTGTGAATTTTTAAATGTTTTATTCAGGGTTTCTGCAGGTTTCATGGGGCTAAATTTTGCAATATTGAATGGAACGCAATACGTTAATATGGTGTTTAAACGTAAATGTATTGTATTAGCAATGCTTCAAAGCTGGAAATACAACTTCAAACAGATCTCCAGCACTTTTTCATTCATTTTCCAAAAAAAAAAAAAAAAGTTTAAGACTTGAATAGCTTTACTATCAAACAATAGAATGTGCGCTGCAAAAAATGATTCTCTTACTAAGTACTGTTGTCTTGTTTTCTAGTATAAATATCTAAACATTCTTGAATCAAGATGCGTTTACTTGACAAGTAAAATGACGATATTATGTCTTGTTTTCTGAAAAAATAAATAAATAAAAATTTTGTTAGTTTTTGCTTAAAACAAGCACAAATATCTGCCAATGTGGTAAAAAAAAAAAAATCTTAATTCAAAGGCTAAACAAGATTATTTTTATTGCCCCATTGGCAGATATTTTTGATCATTTTAAGCAAAAACTAACAAAATTTTGATTTTTTTTTTCAGAAAACAAGACATAATATCATACAGTAATATCATAATATATTTGTAAAATAAATGCATCTTGATTCAAGAATTTTTAGATATTTATACTAGCAAATACCTAGTAAGAGAATCATTTTTTGCAGCGTGGGAATGACTTTTACTGTACCTTCACACAAAAAGTGCTGATCTTCCTCAGTATTTTTCTTGTTTTCCAGAGCAAATGTCTAAAGATTATTAAACCAAGATACATTTACTGGAGAAGCAATATGACAGAAGATAAGAAGCATTGTTTCATGAGAAACTGATTTTATGTTTAAAACAAGAACAAATAACTGCCAATGGACTCAAAATCATCTTAATTCAAAGAGGGTTTTCATTACTCATTGACAGATATTTGTTTTTGTTTTAATCATAAACCCATTTCTTCGGGTTTAATTTCTTAGAAAGCAAGACTTCATATCTTCATTTTGCATTTCCAGTAAATGTATCTAGGTTTAAGGATGTTTAGATATTTGTACTGGAAAACAAGACACGCATACTGAGGAAGATATTCATTTTTGCAGTGCATGCAACATTTAATGCAATGACTTTATGAATGTAAGACTTTCTGTTCTGATTTAAGACCTTTTAGGCCTTAATTTGTGGAAGGGTGAATTCAGATTCTTTAAAACCAGCAGAAATCCTGTGACTTGTTTTGAAAAAGTGTTGTTCATTTATAGCCTATGTTTAGCTTTTTACTTCTGCTGAATGTATTTAGGCAAATATTTAACCAAACATGTAAGAATCATAAACTTTTGTTGGTCACAGAGCTTATTTTCTGCAATAATCCAATAAGCCGATGGAGAAATCCTGCTGTGGTTTTGTTGAAGGAACCAGAGTGATGTGAACTTATAAAAAGACACATCATTGGCCATCTATCTCCATCTCAAAGCACCTCTGTTTCCACGAGCAGCTTCATCAGTCCAAGTCTTCT
>JAFVLL020030123.1:44276-59276 GCA_021397915.2 Tor tambroides | reverse complement strand
TAAATCACGCTGTATATTACAGCATTCGCTCACCAAACATGACTGATATCACAGTTTACTCCCAAAAGAAGGTTGTGAAGAATGTCTTCTCCATATGATGACAGTGTCCACGAAAGAGCCAGAAATACAATAAAAGACCATAAAAGCACTTCATATGACCCTTCAGAAAAACTGTTTCATTTTAAAGACCCCAATAATAGAATTTAATAAATAAAGAATCTGAATGGATTCCAGTGTAGAATCCCTGTTCTAGTAAGTTTTAGGGGTGTGACGGTACACAAACATGAGGGTTCGGGACGCACCTGGGTTTTGACTTCACGGTTCGGTATGGTTTCGGTACAGCAGGGGGAAAAACTAAACATAAATTTGCTTTTTTGAATTATTAAACAGTGGTTTACTGAACAAATTGTTCTTTCTTTAAATAAATTAAATTATAATTGCAATTTTCTCATGGATAAAAATCTAACTATAGGGAGCCCTTTTATATTACTATAAGGTTACAATTAACAACAGAGCCCAAACTTAAATTTAAATACTATTTATTTTAAATACTATAATAATCAACACTCAACTTAAATAAAAATTGTATGCAAACATGTAAATTGCACATAATGCAGTTTTACTTCTAATTTACTTCTAAATAATAAAATTTCTGTATGTTATTGAAATATATTCATTTACACTGTCATAATATAATTCAGACATCACTAACAGGTAAAGTAAAATATAATGAGTATATAGTCTAATATTTTGTGAAATGCTCTTCTCTAGACTTCATTTCTCTAGTGAACTAACGAGCTGTAGACACTGATGACTTGCTGAGGTAAATTAAATGCTACGTGACATTTTGTTTATAAGCTGTTTTATTGACGTCTTTCTGCGGTTGAAACACTGATTGAGTGATTACGTCAGGCATGAGATGTTCATTCATGTTTATTTCGCATTAAAACTAGTAGAAAAGAGGAAGGAATGATCGCGCTGCCGCTTGAACTGAGGCGTTTATACAGCGATCTGTCACACAGTTGTTTGAATTTCCTGAAAAAATGACATAATTTGAAAGATGAGACTTTGTTTCTTATTAAAAATTACAATATATAAAACTGGAAGTTTCCAATGAAGTTCCACTCGTGTAGTAGTTAAAAAACAATGCTGTATTTGTTTGGTACACATGAGTACCGAACCGAAAGACCCGTAGTGAAAATTTTCGGTACGAATACGTGTACCGTTACACCGCTAGTAAGTTTTATTGTCTTTACTCGTGACCAATAAAAACTGGAGTTTCTCTGAACAGAATAAAGCCTGCCTTTTGATTTGATTGGCCTTCGCAATCATTTCGACATTAACGAGCGCCGTTAGAAACAATGATCATTCTAAAAATGTAACTTTTAAATATTTTTGTCAAACATCGTCAAACATCAAATATTGAGGTGGACAATTCACAGCGCTGGTTCCATGAAAAATATAACCAGCATATGAGGAGCATTACACAAAATATGACAGAAATGTCATTTTTTTGGTGAAATGAGGAAGAACTGCAGTTTTCTGTCAGTACTGACACGGCTGAACTCCTTCTGCAAAATATAACGAGCCGTTTTGGAGAGAAACAGCTGAAAAACACCAAGCGGCTTCCCACGTATTTCTGGAGTGAAAGTC
The DNA here is from genome assembly GCA_021397915.2 of Tor tambroides. Classification (NCBI taxonomy): domain Eukaryota; kingdom Metazoa; phylum Chordata; class Actinopteri; order Cypriniformes; family Cyprinidae; genus Tor; species Tor tambroides. Next base: position 57,623 of record JAFVLL020030123.1, on the reverse strand, counting down.
AAGCTCAAAATAATCCGAGCATTATAATCTTAACATTACAAGATCATTATGAGTGTTCACAGGTCAAATTGGTTTACAGACGGTTAACAAACCGAAGCACAGGGTGACTGGTACTATACGAAATAAAAAGCCATTTCCTTTACAAACAGAGCGCTTTCATCTTTCAAGGCTACTCTGGATGTTGATTCCCCGCTCGTGTTACTGAGAAACCCACGTCCTCGTATTAAAGACCTTCCACCCGAGCTCAGAATAGAGCTTTATCTCCCGCTCGCCGCCAGAGCCCGGCGTTCACAAGTATTACAGCGCGAGCAGCGTTTATGCACAGATGCCAAAGTTGAGCATCTGAAAGGAAGCGCTGACCTTTAACCTCGGCTAAACGAATCTCGCCGCATCTGAAAGCACAGAGCAGCTCAATACGGATCCCATTTCTGCTGGATGTTTGGGAAGGTGTAATCAATCCAGCCCTGAACAACACAGATGCATCTGCAAACTGGAGATAAAACGCTCAACACGCGCCGTGTCGAGAACATGGAGCGAACACACACACACACAGAGAGTTACTCGCTCGAACATTCAGAGGAAGTCTCGTGATGCCTCCCTGCTATCATTACACAATCTGAACAGGGTTTAGGCCTGGATTTAAGAATTATGCATTTGAATTGCATATGAACTCCATTTGGATTACACAGTTTTAACATTAACAAACTCCATGCGATGCATATTTGTCAGTCAAACATAAAGGAAACTGTTTAGATTTCTGTAATGGAATTAATAAACTAATAAATGAATGTGTTTTAAATACTCAATAACCAGGTTATATATTTATCATTTACCATCTGTAAATCCACTTTTTATCTTTCTATCTCAATTTTTCTCATATTTTCACTGATTGAATATTGCTTGTCCCACAAATTTTAACCATATTCATACTTTTTAACTGAATACATTTATGCTAAAAATAGATTTATGTTGATTCTAAGCATGATGATTTGAATAAATGAATAAATGCATTTTAAAAATGTGATTATTTAAATGAAATCAAATAGTTGCAAATAGTTAACGATAAACTATGCCACTTTTTAATACTTGAAACAAAACAAGTTTATATATATATGTATATATATATAGTTCAACCTGATGTACTACTATAACTAACACTAAAACTGAAATAAAAGTAAATAAAAACTATAAAGACACTAAAAGAAAAACTAATAATTACTAAAACTTTAAAATTAAAATCAGAAAGGAAAATGAAAAAAAAAACATAAAATATTCAGAAAAATATTAATAAAATTAACCTTGTTATCTCAATGATACAAAAAACAAACAAACAAACAAAAAAAAGAGTGGTGCAGAAATCTGACCTGTTTCATTTATGTAAAACTGACAAATATGCATCACATTAATTTCATTAGTTTATGTTAAAACGGCATAATCCAATCGTATGGAAGTTTTATATGCAATTCAAAAACATAAATCTTAAAAGTATGATTCTGAAACATAAAGCCTCAGTATGATTCTGCGAGCAGCCGAGCGTCTGAGAGAAGCAGAGAATGCTGGAAACAGCGGCTGATGTGCCGATGGCAACAGAAACACAGAGAACTTCTTTAACAGCCTGGCAGCCCGGAGACATCTGATTGGACGGCCCTTATCGCCGTGGCGACACTGCGGCTGCATTATATTTTTAACCCGCGCAGAGACAGTGCAGCGGCTTGGGTGTCAATCACAGCGCTGGGTTCAGAGCTCTGTGTGTGTGAGATTCTCCTCAGATGACCGACGAAAGCAAACTTTCTGGGAGAGAAGAGCGTCCTGAACTTCTGCAGCTTCTGTTAACACATGCGTCACTGAAGAACGAGCAAAACCTCACTAAACAACAGGCTTTATCTCGCACTCATCAAACTCATCTGCTCTTTAAATCACTCTCAGACGTGTTTCAGAGTCTTGCTTCACTTAGAATTGTTAGAATTTATTTTTTTCCCATGATCCTTCTTTTCTTAAAATTAAACAACAAGGATAATTCATCATTTTCCACAGTATCTTTTATTTATTACACTTTATTTCAATAGTCCACTTCAACTAACTACAAGCAGTGTTGGGGAACTAGTTACATGTAATTACGTAATCTAATTGATACTTATGAAAATGTGTAAGATTACAAAGAGGGTTACATCTGAATATTTTCACACACATACAGATATGATTAATTTCTTTCCTGAATTGCACTGACTGCTTTAGAATATGAGACAACAGTGTTTAAGGAGTTTAGGACAGAATTGCTTATTCAATAACTGTTTTATTTCCTATATGAGTTCATGTATATGCTTTATTTTTTAAGATTAACTGTTTTTCCAAGGCATTGTTATATGCCAGTGTTTCCCATCATAACTATGCAAAGATTTGATTTCAAAAACAGTATCATAGCTAAACTATATCTTATGATTTAAAATCTGTATTTAACCTCAGAACGATCTCAAAGTAAAAAGAGGTGCTAAAGTCTGATTTTGTGGTGGCTGTGCTTTAAATTAAATTATTCTAATCTTAGTTCAAGTGATGAAGTATTTTGACAGTAATGAGTGTTGAATGCTACTGTAAGGTTAACCCTGCCTGCTTTACATGTTTCAAAATGATTAATATTTTAGATAGGGTAACTTGTAATCTGTAACCCATTACATTTCCAAAGTAACCTTCCCAACATTGTCTACAAGTAACTACATGTCAGCTATCTCTCATTAGAGTATTAGTAGACTGTTAGGGTTAGTAGAGTAATTTGACATCATTACTTACGGTCAGCAGAATGTCCATCAAAACACAGTGTGAGCAGATACTACTAATACTGTAACAACTGCTAGCTGACACGGAGTTACAAAGTTACTTATAGTCAGCAGAATGACTAAAGCGGAGTATTGAAATACGGTATTACCTTTTATTACTCCATTTATTGTTTAGAGTATTAGTGACTGAATAGAGTTGACATCACTCTGGTTCCTTCGACAATATTTTCTCACTGGCTTTGGGATGACTGCAGAAACTAAGCTCTGTGAGCAAGCAAAGTTTATGATTCTTGCATGTTTTGATCTTCACAAATTAATGCAACTTCTGAAGCCTAAATGCACTTGGCAAAAGTAAACAGCTAAACTTCAGCTATAAACGAACTACTCCAGAGTCACATGACTTTAACCTCACCAACCTGTACAACTCTTTATCAACCCTTACAGACTTTATTTATAATCTACAAGATAAGCTTGAGTTTATAATTTGATTGTGCACTCAATAGTCATGTTTTCATACAAAACAGCAAACTTAACTTGTGCACAAAATTAGAACATCGCATAAAACTTGCAAATAAAGCACCGCCTCCCTTGTGTGCAAGAGAATAAAATCACCACTTTCTGGGAAACTGGTGCAAAGAGTCAATGATGAAATCTGATGCAACCAGGGGATCTTTTGTCTTATAATGAATGACTTTCGTCTCAGAGCGTGCAGATGAAACACAATAACGAACGCTGTTGTGTTATCTTGCGTTAAGATGCCTGATGTTTGGGAACGCAGTCTTATGGAGGTGATTATTCCAAATCATTTCGATGAAGAAAGACTTTGGCTCAAAATGATTAAAGTCACATTTGAGATGGTGTGTGATGAGATCGGTGTGTTGGTTAGGCCAGGTGTCCAATCACATGATCTGCTGAGGCAAAGTCACATGACTTAGATGCACATTGGTGTTTTTGCTGTTAACACAGAGACAAAGCAGGACCGCTTTCAAAAACCTGCACTTTGAGACCCGTTTTCAAAAGTTTGCATTTTCAGGCTAACAAAATGCCATTGTTGTTTTCAGTTTTTAGTTGAAGATGGTGTTGTGTAAACACAACCTATTGGTTTTTCATTGTCCTGTAATGACTGAAAAGTACTTTGACCAATAGCATGCAGGCATTGTGTATAATCGACCAATCGTGGAGTGTGAGGCTCTACAAAGAACGGTCGAAGCGTTCCAGAGACACTGTATGAGACTTTCAATAGGAAAACAAAGCCAATGTGTTTGACTGCGTGCCGTGAAGCGCCGAGCGATAGCAGCACTGCATGTGTTTTCCTGTTAAAGCATCGTTCATTCACTGAGTGCTGGCAGTCGCTCTGATGAAGTCTTGCGAGTCTTCTGTCTATTGAATCATGCAGATAAACAAGGCGCTCGCTGACGGTAGATTTGTAGCTCTGCTTCAGGAGCCCAAACTACGATGACATTTGAGAAAATCCATAAGCATCACTGGCCTTTGGAGAGACGAACTCACGGGACGGAAAACACAATTAGCAGCCTTTCTGCAGCGCGATGGGGGGGTTCATCTTGTGTCTCTCGAACCCCCCCGACGCTCCTCCGGCTCCTGAGAGACACACACAACAGCCAAAGCATCATTACACAGAAAATGGCCCAAAGAGCCACGGAAGATCTGTTTCTGCACTGATACGAGCGACTGGGACTCGTCTGACCCACAACAACAGCCACATATAGAGCTCGTTTAAAGCAGCAGCAGCCCGAATATGAACATTCACACGGAGAATCAATCATATTCTTCACCATAACGTCCAGTACACCAGTTATCAAACGATTGAAATCACTTTTCAGCATTTCCAATGTTTTTGAAAGAAGTCTCTTCTGCTCATCAAGGCTGCATTTATTTGATTATTGAAGTATTACCATTTAAAATGTGGTTTTTTTATTTCAGTATATTTTAAGATGTCATTTATTATCATTCTAATATACTGATTTACTGCTCAAGAAACATTTCAGATTATTATCAATGTTGAGAACAGTTGTGCTGCACAATATTTGTGTGGAAACCATTATACACTACCATTGAAAAGTTCTGGGTAAATGATATTTTAAAAGGAAATTAATACTTTTATTCATCAAGGACACATTAAATTGATCAAAAGTGTCAGTAAAGACATTTATAATGTTACAGTAGATTTCTATTTCAAATAAATGCTGTTCTTTTGAACTTTCTATTCATCTGTGAATCCTGAAAAATAAAATGCATCACAGTTTCCACAAAAATATTGAGCAGCACAACTGTTTTCAACATTGATAATAATCAGAAATGTTTCTTGAGCAGCAAATCAGCATATTAGAATGATTTCTGAAGATCATGTGACACTGAAGACTGGAGTAATGATGCTGAAAATACAGCTGCAGATCACAGAAATAAATTACACTTTAACAGATTTTCACACAGAAAACAGCTGTTTTACATTATAATAATATTTGACTGTTTTCCTGTATATTTGATCAAATAAATGCAGCCTCGGTGAGCAGAAGAAACTTCTTTCAAAAACAATTAAAAAATGTAATTATTCCAAACTTGTAAATGGTAGTGTATAGGTTCCCTAAATGTATGTAAGCATTTGGAAATATTTAACATAATAATTTTTATGACAAATTGATGAGTCTATTCTTTCATCAGTGTGTGTGAGTGTGTGTGTGTGTGTGTGTCTGTGTGTGTGTGTGTGTGTGTGTGTGTGCAGGAGGTTTTATTCTGACTGTATCTGATGTAATTGTACAGTAACCTTCATTAATACTCCAGCTCATCTCCAGGTTAGTTTGGCGTTATGATCTGCTCTTGTTGGATCGGCTGCTGAAACTTTTGGACGCCGAGATGCAGTTAAACTTTACATAACCCAAGACTGCAGAGGGGTTATTCTGTACATGTAGTACAATATCAACACCTACACAGAGAACGCAACAGCCACTAAAATACTGCGCCATCTGTGTCTCAATCGAAGCGTGGGCACCAACACGCTCTGTCATACAAACTAATACACAACACGCTGCTTAATATAGAAGCTACTGATGCGAACGCCAGCGACGGCACAAGAGGTCAGACTCAAACTCTGGGAGCTCAGTGAATCTGAGACGTTATGTCTGCTCCTCTGCGGTGTCTTGAGAAGGTGTAGTCTTTGTGTCGATCTTCAGGTGTTTTGTGTGAGGAACAGACACTCGTCTGAGTCATTATTCAATGAAAAACTTTAGCTGTAGAGTCAGATATTCCCAAGATGCATCTCTGACAGTTAAAACAGTACAATCACCTGATAAGCAAAAATTAAATAAACGTAAAGAAAACAAGGGTCTTACTCTTATAGATGAATGTTTTCTACTGATTCAGAATTTGTTTATTTAGATACACTATCACTCAAAAGTTTTGAATAATTCAGATTTTTAATGCTTCTGAAAGAAGTCTCTGCTTATCTGATCACAAATACACTAAAAACTGTGAAATATTAAAATTTCAAACAGCTGTTTTCTATGTGAATATCTGTTCAAATGTAATTGATTCCTGTGATCAAAGCTGAATTTTCAGCATCATTACTCCAGCCAGTTATTTTTTAAAAATTATTTACAAACTTTTGAATGGTAGTGTATCACAGTTTCCTTAAAAATATGAAACCGCACAACTGTTTTCATCACAGGAATAAACTGCATCAAACAGACAGTCTGGTTTTGAAACACAATGTTCGTTTACCGGTGCAGTCTTGAGCCAGACGCTCATTTGTCCTTTTAAGATTGCTATTTTATACTGTATACAATGGTGTATAATAAATGAATCAATCAACCAATTAATAAGTAAATAAGTTAATATTAGTTAAGTTAATATCTTTTCCCCAATTGTAAGTCGCTATAGCGTCTGCTAAATGAATAAATGTAAGTGTAAATGTAATATTAAGTGACACATTTTAGACAGAAGATTGTCAGTATGGACTGTTTTGCTCTATGACTGCATCCCTGATCGCCACAGAGGTGTTTCATTCCTGAATCATTCAGCGTTTTTGAACAAATTGAGTGAGTCAGTGTTTCAGTAAACCATTCATAAACTCAAAACTGCATGCTGGCATACTGCTTGGCATACATCTTTTTATGGCAGAAATAGCAAGAGTATACTAGTACAGAGCGCTGAAATTTGACTTAATTTACAGTGATATCATCTACTTGATTGCTCAGATACTATTAGAACTGAGCTGAGCTGGATGATAAAATCACCGAATCAATGATGAACTGCCTTTAACTGAAAATTGAGTGTTTACTATTGTCCTTCTGCATTATTACACACTATTTTCCTGTTTAATACTGTAAAGCTGCTTTAACACAATCTGTATTGTTAAAAGCGCTGTATAAATAAAGGTGACTTGACTTAACTTTACAGTCACTTGATTCATTCCTGAATGAATTAGATAATTTGAACAAATTGGTTGAATTAGCAAACTGGCAGTTCTAGTTTCATATTTAGAGTATGATTACTTAGTTCTATATTCAATCTCATAACATTATAAATGCAGTTGTAACTGCAGTGTAAATGCATTCATTGCATCTCTGAGCTGCATCAAACAGTCTGTGTGAAACCATCTAAACACCGCTTCAGATGCAGCTTCTGTGCCACTTCTGCAGTGCAAAGATGGATTTTGTTGATATCAATTTCATTTGACTGGTATCAGTCCTATAATGTCGTATTGTTTTAATTGCATTTGTTGAGAATTTACATGAAAGTTGACACATTGTTTTTTTTTACTAAGGTTAGAAAATTTGCCCTTATAAAAGGTAAAAATGCACATGGAAAACAATCCAAATAAGTATCGCTTCTTAATGCAAATATTTATTTCTGTCTGTGGTTTAGGACTATTTTTCAGCTTTTATCCTGGCTTCACTCAATCCGTGTTACAGAAACAGCCACCCTATAGAGCCGCTGCTGATCCAGAACTACAGCGCACAGGTCCTGTATATCATCTCACCTGACGCCTACCTAGTGCTCTCAACGGGCAACACGGCCGCAGCGTTTAGGGAGCAGCTCTTAATGGCCGTCAGCCTTACCGTACACATTCACATCTGCTTCGACAGCAGGGATCAGCGCTGTGATATAAAGGTCTCGGGTGATTAGAGGTCAAAGGTTGATCTTCAACAACTCGTGTGCATCTGGAAGAAACAGGAAACTGTGAGTTGAGGATGAGGGAAAATGACAGAAACCTGAGCAGATTCAGATGTTTGATCTGTTCAAACGAGCTGCAGCATCTGCACTAATTAACACACGCGCCCTCGTCTCTGACGGGACACTCAGAACTGTTTGTTAAAATAATACAGCAAGAAAATTCTTTAATTACAGTAGGCATGTTAAAGACACTGCAAATGAGCAAATACAGACACTGCTTGGGTTTAAATAAGCAAATACTGCAGAGTCTAGGATTGGATCATTAGTGTTTGGCAGCAATGATTTTAATAGTATTTTTATCTTGTTTATATGTACAAATATCTTAACGCTAGTAAATCAAGATACATTTACTGGAGAAGCAAAAGGGCATAAGATGTTAAGTCTTCAAGATGTTAAGTCCCCCCCCCCTCCCCCCCAAACAGGACTTAATATCAAAGCCATTTTTCTTGTATCTTGATTTAAGAGAGTTTCTATTTTTTATTTTTTTGATAGATTTTGGTAGGTTGCAAAGCCATGATGTACACAGACTGAAATCAAAGCTAAAGGGGGTCCAACGAGTGTCAGTCACATTTATTTCTACAGCGTTTTATACAATACTGATTGATTTTTTTAAACCAAGTTGTCTTTTAAACCAAAAAAAAAGGAGTGCAATTTTTTTGGCCAGGCAGCATAGATTATAAAACACTTGCCGAAACCAATCTAGAAGCAGATCAATCAAACCCAATAACAAGAGAACAGTAGATCTGAACATTACCGTGAGTGAAAGCACAAGCGTGATCTGAGGAGTCATTCATGTCTAGAGCTCAAACCCGACTTTGAGACGTGCTGTAGTTTAACAGTGTTCGGGTTTGTTCTAGTACTAGTGCTGCATGAAAAGTTTTGCTGAAACTATTTTGCTGAATAATATCAACTACATCCAGGTAATTGTTCCAATTCTGCTCCATTTTAAATACATCACATATGATGTCTAACACTAGAATCAATGCTCGGTGTGGATCGGCTGAACAGATGAAGTCTGAGCTAATCGTCAGTCTGTCGGACACACCAGTAACGAAGCGAAATAATGCGGTTCATTCTCCACCGTGATGCTCAGAGACATTCATTATGGATGTATATGTGGCTCTCCAGCAAACACACAGCAGAAAACTTTCATTATGTTCCAGTGGTTCAGACCCGGAGCTCGTGTTACAAACCCAAGCGCAGCTATTGGACATTTCTGACATCGAGGGTTGACTTAATGACCAGGAGACGGACATATAGGAAGACACAAAGGCGTGATGTGCGTTAATGAATAGCGCAGCGTTCTGGTTCTGCTGATGCCACGCGTCTCTCACGCGCCCGGTGGCTCTTATCAACGCGAGATGCTGACAGGATCCGTCCCTCCATCCCAAAAAACCTGCTGCCAGAGAAATCGCTGTGTCGCAGCACCTGCCTTTTTGTCTATTCACGCTGTCCTCCTCCCTCAGCGCCACACATCTCCAGCACAGACGAGCTGCTCAACTCGGTGTGAAACTTTCTGAGACGGATCCACTGCGCAATTACCACCAGATACCGAAGGCCTCGATGCGCTCACGGCCGACTTCTTATCGCTCTTCGCTTAGAGGTAAAAAGAAGTTGGAAATGAGCCGTTTACTGTTAGCAAACATCTCGATGAATATGTCAATATGTGCTGTGCACTTTCCTCTCAAAATAAGCACACAACAACATGAGAGCGGTGAGAAAACAGCGGTTAAGAAAGCATCACAGTGATTTTCCAAGTATGTTTATTTATATAGCACTTTACATTAATAAACATGATAAATAGTGTCAGTGTACACCTTCAGTTTCTACTGTAAAGAAGCTCTCCAGAGTTTTCATGTTTGCACTTGCATCTGACCTCTAGTGATGTGTGTTTTAGAAATGCCTCTTCATGAAGCTTCGAATCATTTGTGAATCACTTGTTTCAAACCTGTGATTCGGAGTGCGTATCACACTGCCAAAGTCACGTGATTTCAGTAAATGAGGCTTCATTAAGTTATGACTTTTGAAATGTTTCAAAATTTCAATGATTTGCATTGAGGCATTTAAACCATGCACCAGTTTTACATGGTGTTTATCTGATCTCGGATGAATTTCATAAATTTACATTTTTAATGTCATAATTGTATGATAAAAAGGAAGAGTTGTAGTTATAAGTCTCGTATTGGCCTAATTAACCAAGCCCTCAATAAAACAAACAAAACAAGCGCTTTCGAGTGCATTGAGAAAATGAATCATTTAGCGAAGCAAGTGATTCTCAGTTGATTCAAAGCGTCAAAAAAAGGTCGTGTTTTTACTCGTGTCTGACCTCGACAGACTATGGAAGCTTGTTTCTGCCACAAGATTAAAAAACCTCTCACAATTCAGACTTTTTTCTCATAATTGCAAGTTTATATCCAGCAATTCTTAGTTTATGTTTCTGCTACTTTTTTATTTATTTTATTCTGTGGCAGAAACAAGCTTCAATAACGGGCTGAACAGAAGAAATGAACCGGAGAAAGTTTCCACATCAAAGAAGGCGGAGCCCCAGAGCCACACCCACTTATTACATCAGTAGCACGGACCAATGGTAGTTCGGGGGTGTTTACCAGCCAGAGCGTTTCGAACTCGAAAATGAACTTTGTTTTTGGCCGGTTTTTAAATGAAATGATGTCACACCAGTTGACATTCTTTGATGTCAATTGTGTCAAATAAACTTTCTATTGACTGCGCTTCACGTAAACCGAAAACAGTCACTGGGGCGAAACCCCTTCAAAAGATAGGCTACTAATATGTACATCTAGAGGTGAATAAGGTACAAAGATGCACCTTCTAGCTTTTGAACGGTTTGTGATCATGTTATTTGATATATTTGATGGGTGACGCTTTCACAAACGCACGACTGCTCAAAAGCAGGTCACCTTACATTGCAAGACACCTTCGCTGACGAGCCCTCAATAGACAACGGCCTTATCTGCAGCTCCAGCACAAGAGATGGAACGCTGCCCTCCAATGAAGCTCTCGTCCCGGATTACGCTAATCCAATAGTCATTCTCCATGCCGCCCTCCTCTTCTCCGGCATCGGCGCCTTTCAAAAGGGAGCCATTCATGTCCCTAATGAGATTACGAGAGACGAGTGGAAACCAACATTTCCAGGGATTGTTTTGGAGGGGTCGGTGGTTCTAACACCTGTCATTCCCATCGATCCGCTGGCCCGACACTCACTAAATCTCTGAGGGCCGAGAGTCGCTGACCGCCATCGATCGGCCATTTGTATGCATGGGAACGTGCGAGGGCTGTTCTTTTAGCGAGGGTAAAATTGGTTTTGGACGTGCGTGGGTGTCGCTGTGTCATTAGGGGCTCGCTGCTGACTCTCCTGCCCACTCGCTGAGATCTCGTCCTGTGAAGAATGGCATAATCCTCCTGGGCCGAGTCAAAAACGGATGGATGGTGGGTGGATGGAGTAGTGAAATCTGTGGAGGAGGATGTAGAGACGTGCGGCTCGATGTGCAGCTAGAACTTTGGGCCATCAAAGCGGTTGGTAATGGGTGAAGGAGGAGCAGGAACAGTCCGTGTGAAAGCAGCGATGGGACGGAAATAGAAAACACACGTGTTAGCGTGAGCAATCGTGGGCAACATTCATGTGGAAAACACAGAGAGTGACTAGAAATGCATAAAAGATGATATTCAGTAAGATTTAACTGCACTGACTCTATCAGATGGGAAGAAAACTTGAACAGAATTGATCTGAATAATGACACTATTGTCTTCTGTAGAACACTGTGTACTTTCCTGTTTATTACTGTGAAGCTGTGTTGTATAAAGCACTATTGAAATAATTGTGACTTGACTTGAATCCAAAGGATTGAGGACGTTTTAACTGAAAAACACTGTTTTTACATGCATTGGTCAGTTTTCAGATTTTGGGCTTTTCATAGCGTTTATTTCAGACTAGAGGAAAGAAAACATCCAAAACACATATTTAAGTGTTTATTTTATTGCACTTCATCTATTTGCGTCTGTAGATTTAAATTTTTAAAGAGTTTTTTTTCTCTTACAAACACCAAACTTTGCAGATTTATTCCTCTCTATATTCTGAAGGTTTGTTTGTATTTCATTCACACTGATTTATACAACATTTCACTCCTAAAAACATGGTGAAAATGTGTTTGTTTTCTGTCTGTAGTTAAGGAGTGATCAAAAGAGAAATCCAAAAGCAAACAAGAGTTATGAATCTGGCTTCATCAAGTGCTCAGATTAATGTTCTGGAAATGTATGCCAATTAGTGCATATTTAATTAGATGATGCCTTATTTGCATATTTAAATATAACGTTCCAGAAATCTTGTAACTTTTTAATCTGTTCACCTAGGGTATTTTGCCTTAAATGAATAAACTCCTACAGATCATATAATTTGATGTATTTAGACTCACTGAGGTGATTAACTTATTTAAAATTTTCATTTTACTCCTGTTGTTGTGAACAGGCCTTTAGTGTGACGCCTGTCCGCCTGGAAAACACAGTGGTGTCAAGCATTAAACATGGCAAAGACATCTATAAATACATGCAGCTCTTCATTGACGGCCAATTACCTGGTGAGATTCCCAAAGAGCAGCTGCTGTCATCTGGACGTCTCTCTTCAGCCCCAATCAATTTACACATCGGCTCTTCCGTGCCGTCATTCTCACAGCGTAAGCAGAGGTCTTTCAGGATGGACCTTCATCCTTTCATGTGGCTCTTTTCATCTTCCTCACGCTCTTTGAAGAATGAACCTCTTGCTTTCATGAGCGACTCAAAAAAAATAAACATGCAAACCATCAGACCGGCTTTCATGTGTTTGCTGTTGCTCCATCTCCACTTCACAATATATAAATATTGATAATATATTAAACATTAACAATATATAAAACATTCAAAATATAAAATAAAATATATACTGAAAAAGAAAAAAAATTATAAGCCATGCTGTCTTTATTTGATTTGCTTTTGAACCAATCTCCAGTTTACTATACACACACACACACACACACATATACACTGCTCAAAAAAAATTAAAGGAACACTTTTAAATCAGAGTATAGCATCAAGTCAATTAAACTCCTGGGATATTGATCTGGTCAGTTAAGTAGCAGAGGGGGTTGTTAATCAGTTTCAACTGCTTTGGTGTTAATGAAATTAATAACAGGTGCACTAAATGGGCAACAATGAGACGACCCCCAAAACAGGAATGGTTTTACAGGTGGAGACCACTGATATTTTTTTCCCTACTCATCTACATCATCCTACTCATTCCCGACTGTTTTTCACTAGTTTTGCATTTGGCTAGGGTCACTGTCACTACTGGTAGCATGAGGCGATACCTGGACCCTACAGAGGCTGCACAGGCAGT
>JAFVLL020030123.1:0-44176 GCA_021397915.2 Tor tambroides | reverse complement strand
TCTCTTTAGCCAAGCATTCACATAATGCATCTTATAATCTTGTACTGCAGTTATATCTGATCAAATGTACATTATTATTCTTTAGCTTGGGTTGATCAAATTAAATTTGCTTGGAAGGAACAGCAGCTACGCTAATTATGTCTCTATTTGTTTCTCTGTTTCTGCCACGGGATTAACGTCTTAACATCAGAATTACTGAAGCGTCAGTCTGGATCCAACCCTTATGAAGATCTGAGATGACCGAACACCTGAGAAGAGATGATGCCAACCCTCAGACGATATACAGAATTACCAGATTTTGCCATAAGTTAAATATATTAAGTTTCTACACTATATAAATATATATCCTGTAAAGCTGCTTTGCAACGATTTGTATCGTAAAAAGCGCTATACAAATAAACTTGAATTGAATTAAATTTATTTAAAGACAAAACCACTATCTGTTCAGTAAACGATTGTTTAATAAAAAAAAAAAAAGTCTTTTTTTTTTGCTTAGTTTCCCCCTACTTACTTCAAACCTGCTTACATTACAGTTTTCACTCCCCAATATATAGCAAATCTCAACCGCGTGACTGTTCGCATCATTGAAAAAACGCAACACTATTATCATCCAGCTCTAATCCGCTAAATGCAGCTATAAAACATGAAGATACTAAAATGTTATAAACATTAACATCATGATTTTCTGTAAAGCTGCTTTGAAATGAATTAGTCCAGTATCGGTTCACACTGAGAAAGACGATCAGCACTAGATTACAAACAGTGGTGTAAACGAGGTAAAATCTGAGAGGAAGTCTAAAAATAAAGCTGTAAATGATGACAAACGGAGCACATGAGACGCTCTGGTCTTATAAACGCCCTCATTGAGCTCCAGAACACAAACGCACATCCCAGAGGCCTCCACAGAAGACAGAAATTTCCCATTTGCAAACTCCTTAAAAGAGGTCAATAAGCAATTACACAGCCGTGCTGCCTGCTGTAAACGCATTACAAGCCGCATGCATATTTAAACACTCTCCAATGAGACGCAATATTTCACACGTCCGTCTGAATCTGGACACATAACAGCGCATGAACACTGCACAGGGCTGCACGATTAAACGGTTCATCGCGATTATTCTGCTCAAAAACAGTCAGAATTACTGCACTCTCACAGAAGCACAAATCAAGAGAATGCAGCGCTGAGAAAACAGACCGGCTGTATTACACTATTATTAGAGCAGAATATCTCAGTAGAGATCGCTGAACTCAAACATATATGTTTGTCGCTGTTTTCAGTTCATCGTCATTTTCTGTAATCCAGAGTAAGCATGCGAATGGTTGCCAGGTTGGGAAGAAGTATACCATAGGACAGTTAATGTTTGGATTTAAGAGAAAGCTTTGATGGGGGGGATTTAAGCTCTTGACATCTGGCAACCAAAACCATAAAAGCTTATGGAGGCTAGTTACAAATGCCAGATGATGCAAAATGAAAATTAAACACCAGCAGGCAAATATAGCAATGATTATATTTAAATTGAGAGAAGCAGAAATTGAGTGTTTATGAAACATCAGTCTGAGCGACAGCAAACAGCGCAAACGTGCGTGTGAAAGAAAACAGACTGGCTGTATTACGCTATTATTTGAACAGAATCTCTCATTAGAGATCGCTGAACCTAAACATACACATTTGTCGCGTTTTTTAATGGTTGCCAGGTTGGGAAGATAAAGTAAACTGTTGGGTAGAAAATGTGTCCATTTAAGAGAAAAGCTCTGATTGGGGGATTTAAGATTTTGATATCTGGCAAACGCAACCATGAAAGCTTGTGAACGCTTGATAAAAAAGCAAGATAATGGCAATGCCAAATAAAACCGACCAGCAGATAATTATACTTAATAAATGGAGAGAAAATATGTGACCCTGGAGCACAAAAGCAGTCTTCAGTAGCACAGGTATATTTGTAGCAATAGCCAACAATACATTGTATGGCTCAAAATTACAGATTTTACAGAAAATCATTAGGATATTAAGTAAAGATCATGTTCCATGAAGATATTTTGTAAATTTCCTACCGTAAATATATCAAAACTTCATTTTTGATTAGTAATATGCATTGCTAAGAACTTCATTTGAACAACTTTAAAGGAGATTTTCTCAATATTTAGTTTTTGCACCCTCAGATTCAGATTTTCAAATATTGTCTATCCCTGTGACCATACACCAATGGAAAGATTATTTATACAGCTTTCAGCTGATGCACAAATCTCAATTTCAAAAAATTGACCCTTATGACTGGTTTTGTGCTCCAGGGTCACATATGATTAAAATACAATTCATCATGCATTAATAATGCAGTTTTGTCAAGGTCACCGTGAAGAAGAGATTGAAGACTTCAACCCTTCAGGAGAAAAGAGTGTTTATGAAGCATCAGTCTGAGCGACACAGGGTTAAGATCAGGGTTAGTGGAGGACATAGAGTCATGCTGCAGTTAACCAACCTGTGTGCGGGTTAACCAGAACACTTCCGGCCGGTATTCCCGCGGCGTCCAGCGGAAGCAGATAGTAGCTAGCGCTAGCCGTGGACGCCGGCGGCTCATAGGAGACACTGCTGTCAGCGCTGATGGCCACGGGCTGCGATCGAGAGAGCGAACCAGTAGACGAACCTACACTACTACAAGAGTCAGAACCTAGAGAGGAATAACATGAGCCTTAGCGCACACACACACAGAAGAAGAGCAGAGATTCACTGGGGATCATCTTCAACATACTGGAGCGCTGTGATATTAAAACACTCCAGAATACAGAAGGTCAGGTGAATTTCAACAAGATGCTCAATTCAATTTCATTTCTAATTACCTCAGGGACCGGAGCAATGGAAGAAGAGAATAATTGTATTAGCTGAGAATGACATGTTAATTCATTTCTGATTAGTGTCTAATTTACGTGTTTCTTTCTCTTCTCTCGAATGTGGGATGTTTTTCTTTTTTTGAAATGTGTTTATATGTCAAAAGTCATGCTGGAGGAGGACGGTCATTTATATGAAAATGTTTCTGAAAGAAGTCTCTCCTGCTCAGCAAGGCTGCATTTATTTGATCAAAAATACTGTAAAAATTGTGAAATATTATTATAATGTAAAACAGCTGTTTTCTATGTGAATATCTGTTAAACTGTAATTTATTTCTGTGATCTGCAGCTGTATTTTCAGCATCATTACTCCAGTCTTCAGTGTCACATGATCTTCAGAAATCATTCTAATATCCTGATTTACTGCTCAACAAACATTTCTGATTATTATCAATGACTACGTTTACATGCGCACGAATAATGCGATTATTTCCAATAATCAGAGTAAGGACTTAATCGCATTTTGATGTTTACATGTCAAGAGCAAATCTTTTACTCCCGTTTACATGCAATTTCCATTATTCTTATTATTCGATAAGAATTGTGTTTTTTTTTTTTTTTACTGCCATTATTCACATACCCCACTGCACAGCACAAATGATGGACTCAGAAAGAGCAGGTACTGGCCGCTGTTTTAATTTATTTAGATCTAATGCATAATGATTTTGTGTGGCTGTATTCCACGCTTTTTCGGTGCCATAGAAACGTGATGGAATCTATACACTGCCGTCGCGTTCTACTCGCCGTTTCTGGATGAGGGTAAGGAACAGAGACTGGTGACAGCTAGTTGTGTTTTCCCCAGAATGCGATGCTTTCTTCCCCCTGCCATCGTTTCTTATGCTGCATTCACATGCTATCGGAATTATCGTAAATATGAGCTCCCTAGTCGGAAATTGGACATGAACGGCCTTAGAGAGGCCTTATATGGCCAGTTTCCGACTAGGAGACTCGCATCCACGACAGCTCCGATAGCAAGCAATGCGGCATAATCTCCGTATTATTACAGGTGCGTGTCACGTTATTCATGTATGTCACACTTGGCGTCTTTTTGACTAGAAAAAGTTGACAAGAAGCGTTTTTTTTTAATGAAAAACAAAGCTTGTAGAGTCTGTTACAAATAGCAGCGAGGAGCGTCTTTTGTTGCCATAGCAACAGCTGCAACAGTAGCTAGCCCTGTGCACTACCCAGAAATGTCGAAAAAGAGTAAAAAGTTGGCTCTTCGCGTTGGCTTTTGAAGTTAGCAAGGAAGAAAATGTCGATTCACAAGCAGCGTTTGTGGGTACGTCATTAGCGGGAAGGAAACTGTGGTGCTTTCGCAATTTGATCGGGAGCTCGGATGAATATGCGGTTTCCCTTGAGGCGTTTTTTCCAGAAAATTGAACTTTCCAGCTCGAAAAAAACGCTCTGAGCTGCGAAAAAAGGCGGCTCTGAGTCTGAGCTGCAGAAAAAGGCGCCAGCGGTGGCGTTTTTAAAAAGCGCTCAGGACTTTTTTGAAAACACGGTTTACTCCATAAGTTATAATGTAAAACAGACACGCCTGCAGCTTCCAAAGACGCCAAGTGTGAACACGGCCTTATTCATGTTTGTCACAAAGCGCATACGCACTTTAGTCAAGCGGCAATACGATTAATGTGTTTACATGCACATATGGCCCCGATTAAAATCGGCGTCGCCACCTATGTGCTCGATTATGTACCTGCGTTATGAGCTTAATCGCATTATTGCATCAATGTGCGTTTACATGAGTGAATTAATCGCAATATCGTCAAAATCTCATTATAATCGCATTAAGAGGGTCCATGTAAACGCACTCAATGTTGAACACAGTTGTGCTGCTCAATATTTGTATTTTTTGTTTATGTAAAGCACTTTGAGTCGCATTTTATGTTTGAAAGGTGCTATGTAAATAAAATATTATTATTATCATTATCTTCAGGATTCACAGATGAATAGAAAGTTCAAAAGAACAGCATTTATTTGAAATAGAAATCATTTGTAACATTATAAATGACTTTTCTGTCACTTTTCATCAGTTTAATGCAGCCTTGATGAATAAAATTGTTACCTTTTTTTCTTTACATTACTGACCCTAAATTTTTGAATGATAGTGTATCTCATTTTCAAAAAAAAAAAAAAAAAAAAGAATTTCACAATATTACAGTTTTTACTATATTTTGATGATTTTAACGCGTTCCTAACTGAATAAAATCTTACTAACCCCAAACCTTTGAAGGATAGTGTTTAAACGATCACCAGTGAATCAGAGGATTGCACAAACAGCATTAATAAAAGAGAGTGAATTTCAGAGCATGCAGTGAGTCGCAACATAAAACATGCTGTTATTGCAAGAAAAGAGACTGTTTGAGAAGAAAAGCAGAGGACGAGTGTCAACAATCAACAGATAAATCCCTGACCTGTGTTTGAGAGGCGTCCCACGCTCTTGCTGCTGCTGGAGCTGTCTCCGCGGATCAGAACCGGGATGCCGCTGAAGCTGCTGGCTTTGGTCATGGCGGGCTTCAGGTTTGGGTTGGAGCTGTCCGAATCGGTGCTGCTCCACGGCCGCGGCTCTGAATACTCAGAGCTGCTTTGGCGGCTGTCCCCCGACCGATCGTCCTTCAGCCTGCGTGAGGAACATCAGACGGCTTCAGAGGAACAGATTCATTTCACACGCAATCATTAGATATGAGGGACGCTCACGATCACCTGAAGATCTGCCGTCTCTGCTGGATGTTGTTACACAGCTCGTCCTCCTGAATCCTGGAAAAAAATGTTGCTTATTACATTTATGCATTTTGCAGATGCTTTTATCCAAAGCGACTTACATTGCACTCGAGGTGCACAATTAATCAGTTCATGCATTCCCAGGGAATCAAACCTACAACCTGTGCAAGTTTAGTGCATGAAAACAACCCTTACAAAACATTCATGGATTTGACAGAAACTTTTATCCAATAAATTGAAATTTTTTCAGTTTGTGCATTCCCTGGGATTCGAACCCACAACCTTGGTGTTACTAACACGATGATCTGCGCCAGTTCAGTGCATGAAAACGACCCTCACTAAAAAACTAATATGCATTTGAAAGAAGCTTTTATCCAAAGCAACTTACAGTTTTTCCAGTTCATGCATTCCCAGGGAATCAAACCCACAACCTGCGACAGTTTAGTGCATGAAAACGACCCTCACTAAACATTTATGCATTTGACAAAAGCGTTTTTCCAAAGCAACTTACATTATTTCAGTTCATGTATTCCCCAGGATTCGAACCCACAAACTTGGTGTTACTAACACGATGATCTGCGCCAGTTCAGTGCATGAAAACAACCCTCACTAAACATTTATGCATTTGACAGAAGCTTTTATCCAAAGCAACTTACATTATTTCAGTTCATGCATTCTGAAGTTGAACCCTGACAGTGTTGCTGCCGATGATGCCAGTTTAGTGCATGAAAGCGACCCTCACTAAAAAACTATTATGCATTGAAAAGCTTTTATCCAAAGTAACTTACAATTTTCAGTTATAAATTCAGAATCAAACACAACCTGCAGCAGTTTAGTGCATGAAAAGCGACCCTCACTAAACATTTATGCATTTGACAAAGCGTTTTCCAAGCAACTTACATTATTTCAGTTCATGTATTCCCAAGTTCGAACCTAAACTTGGTGTACTAACACGATGATCTGCGCCAGTTCAGTGCATGAAAACAACCCTCACTAAACATTTATGCATTTGACAGAAGCTTTTATCCAAAGCAACTTACATTATTTCAGTTCATGCATTCCCCAGGATTCGAACCCACAACCTTGGTGTTACTAACACGATGATCTGTGCCAGTTTAGTGCATGAAAATGAACCTCACTAAACATTTATGGATTTGACAGAAACTTTTATCCAAATAAATTTACATTTTTTCAGTTCATAAATTTCATGGGATTCAGACCTAACTGGTGTTACTAACACGATGATCACAATGCCAGTTTAGTGCATGAAAATGAACCTCACTAAACATTTATGGATTGAGCAAACTTTTATCCAAATAAATTTACATTTTTCAGTTGTACATTCTCTGGGATTGAACCCACAGCTTGTAGTATTACTAACATGATGATCTGTGCCAGTTTAGTGCATGAAAATGAACCTCACTAAACATTTATGGATTTGACAGAAACTTTTATCCAAATAAATTTACATTTTTTCAGTTCATGCATTCTCTGGGATTCGAACCCACAACCTTGGTGTTACTAACACGATGATCTGTGCCAGTTTAGTGCATGAAAATGAACCTCACTAAACATTTATGGATTTGACAGAAACTTTTATCCAAATAAATTTACATTTTTTCAGTTCATGCATTCTCTGGGATTCGAACCCACAACCTTGGTGTTACTAACATGATGATCTGTGCCAGTTTAGTGCATGAAAACGACCCTCACTAAACATTTATGGATTTGACAAAAGCGTTTATCCAAAGCAACTTAAATTATTTCAGTTCATGCATTCCCTGGGATTCGAACCCATGACCCTGGTGTTCATCATGTAACATCATGCTTTGCTGTTTGAACTGAACTGATTGCAGCTGAATAGTAACATTATTGTCTTTTCAGAGCTAGAACTTGAATCAGTCTCATATTTGATGAAGTTTGCTCACTGATTCTGTTATTTTCCTGTTTATCTCCATGAAGCTGCTTTGAAACGATCAGCATTGTATAAAGAGATACAGAAATAAATGTGACTTGACTTCTTACACTCACCTTCTATCCAGCGGGAAGGTTTCTAAACCCTGCAAAAGAGATTCAGTGTTGTTTATGTTCATGTCAAAGGCCCATAAGCACATGAGCATGATGCTGTAGCGTCTCTCACATCAGCGAAGATCCTCTCTCTGGCTCGCTGATATTCCTCCTCGCGCTCCTCGATGGACTTGCTCCTCCTGTCGTCCTTCAGTTTCATGCGCATCTGAAACACAGAACGCTTTCTGAACTCTTCCTTCTCATTATGGATTTACTATGCAAGCTTCATTAGCAGATCTCCACCTACCATGCTGTCCTCTTGGTCTGTGCTGGAGTTGTCCCTTTTTAAGATGTAGCGCTTCTGGAAATCATCCGTCTTGTCGTCTTTGATGTGTTCGGAAAACTTCTGATCTGGTCTGCGCACGAAAAGAGAGAGAAATCAAAATGTGACCACAAACCAGTCATAAGGGTCAATTTTTTGAAATTGAGATTTATGCATCATCTGAAATTTGAATAAATGAGCCATTGATGTATGGTTTGTTAGGATAGGACAATATTTGAAAATCTGCAATCTGAGGGTGCAAAAAAAATCTAAATATTGAGAAAATCTCCTTTAAAGTTGTTCAAATGAAGTTCTTAGCAATGCATATTACTAATCAAAAATGAAGTTTTGATATATTTACGGTAGGAAATTTACTAAATATCTTCATGGAACATGATCTTAATATCCTAATGATTTTTGGCATAAAAGAGAAATGGATAATTTTGACTCATACTCATGTATTTTTGGCTATTGCTACAAATATACCTGTGCTACTTAACACTGCTTTTTTACAGCCGTCTCACAGAAACGATCCTCGCAGCCCGATGCAGATCCCTCATAATTACACTTCTGCTGCAAAACTCATTTCAAAGGGATCAAATGCAAACGCTCGGCTTCACGCTGAAGCACGCTGGCATGCGGAGGTCACTCACATTCGTGTATTGCTGGTTTTGTTGATGACGACACATTTGCCGGTCTGGTCCACGTTGTGGTCTAAGCCGAAGTAAGCGGCGACTCTGTGCAGGAGCATCCGGTGATAGGAGGTCATGGGCGGAAACCTCCTCCTCTGAGTCCTGGAACCAACCAAACACATCAATAACTCACCTTATAAATCATTACACTGTTAAAGGTTTACGCATTCAGTTGATTAGACATGCCTTTAGAGCACTCAAATTTAAACAACCATTAACACAGAATCCAGAAATATTAAAATGGAATTTGGGGAAAAAAATAAGATGAATTTAATATGGTCCTAATATGTAAGTTTTTAATGAATTGTTGTTAAATTGTGTACGTTTCATTAATTATACATACCTTTTGATTTTTAAAATTTAAACCATTAAAACAGGATCCAGAAATATTAATTTTAAAAAAAGGAATTTGGGGAAAAAATAAAACAGATTTCATAGGGCCCTAGAATGTAATTTAATAACATTTTTCAAAAATTCTACAAGTTTCATTATTTCAATTAATTATAAATGCCTTCTGATTATTAAATTTTAATTAAGCCATTAAAACAGGATACAGAAATATTAAAATTGGAAAAAACAAAAAAACAAAAAAAAAAGAATGGAATAGAATTTGGGAAAAAAATAAAACAGATTTCATAGTAATAATTTCATTATTTCAATTAATTATACATTCCTTCTGATTATTAAAATTTAATTAAACCATTCAAAACAAATCTGGAAATATTAAAAAAAATATTAAAATATAAAATAATAATAATAATAATAAATAAATTATAAAATAATAATAAAATGTTTATTTTATTATTATTATAAAATGTCCTAAATGTCTTTTTTTTCTTTTTTTTTTAAACGGCCCAAAAATGTCTTTTTTTTTAATGTTTAATAAACTGCTGTTAAATTGTACATCGATATTTCAATTAATTAGACATGCTTTTTGATTTCTAATATTTCAGTTTAATTAAATTAAAATGGAATCCAGAAAAATTAAAAAAGAAAAATCCATAATTTGGGAAAAAATGAAATGTATTTGACGAGGATGACACAGAGCTGATGATAAAGCACTTACTGGTTATTACTGATGAAGTCGAGGATGTCCTGCTCCAGCTTCAGCAGCATCATTCGGTCCCTAACCATGAAGCACTACAGTTACGATCAACACAGAATCATAACAGCACTAATATAACCAGCACTATCTACCACTGGGTGCAAATGAAGCTTCAGAAAATCTTAATGGAGTTGAAATGAACATGAGTGTTTGCTTGAGGTTAAGTGTGTGTAACCTGGGGTTGTTCTCCAGTGTGTTCACCAGAAACCCATGCAGGTCGATGCCAGTGGAGTCCTTATATTCCTGACTGGAGTCTGCAGAGACAGAACAACACGCTAAAAACACGCGTGTGTGTGTTTCTCACTCCAAAACATCCTAAATGAACACACTGACCTCTGGACAGCACCTGGCGTGGCATTTTCTCAGCACTTCTGTCTGCATCGTCCTCGTCTGCAGTAAGAGGAGATTCTTCTTTGTCGAACGTCTGCGAGAGTTTAATATCATCTCCATCCTACAGTTCAAAACAAACACAGCGCTAAAGGAGCTGGACTAAGTCAACATCTCAATGAAAAGATTCAATTAGATGCGTTTATGCCAACTACCGCAATCATACTAGTCATTAAACCACTCAATATTGCAACTGAGATTTGATAACGTTCATCAATTAAAATTGTTGTCTGTTATGTCATATTAATTATCTAGTTACAGCAGGACGAATCAAAAAGCATCATCTGCTGACTGTACTGATAATATTCCCCTGAAATCACCTGCTGATCTTGAGGCAGTTGTGTGGTAATCGTAGAAGGACAGGGATCTTCACAGACGGCGAGGCTCCGAACTAACTTTAGCTTTGTGTTCGACTGGAGAAGAGCATTAATGAAGTTACACAGAGTCACGACGTGCATGAGCCTGAACACAGCGACGAACACAAAAATCTAGAGATGCATCGACCGCAATTTTTTTGGCCGATTACGATTTTCTTTCAAAAAATTATACTTGCCAGCATTTGTGTCCCTGCAGCACAAAAGCAGTCTTCAGTAGCACAGGTATATTTGTAGCAATAGCCAAAAATACATTGTATGGGTCAAAATTATACATTTTTCTTTTATGCCAAAAATCATTAGGATATTAAGATCATGTTCCATGAAGATATTTAGTAAATTTCCTACCGTAAATATATCAAAACTTCATTTTTGATTAGTAATATGCATTGCTAAGAACTTCATTTGAACAACTTTAAAGGAGATTTTCTCAATATTTAGATTTTTTTGCACCCTCAGATTTCAGATTTTCAAATATTGTTCTATCCTAACAAACCATACATCAATGGAAAGATTATTTATTCAGCTTTCAGATGATGTATAATGTATTTCAGCTTCAAATAACTGACCCTTATCACTGGTTTTGTGGTCCAGGGTCACATATACAAACAAAAATCTATACTTTTTTAATGCAAAAAAATTATTTACATGTTTAAAAAATTATTAAACATAATTACCCCACTCTGGACAAAGTTATAGATGTTCTCTCACCTAAACTACTCAAAATAAAGTGCTCTGTGACTAGAAAAGAGGTAGAAATAACAATTAACTAAAAAGGAGCTGCTGTATATAACAAAACAGATGACATTTCCCACTGTGTTTCTTAAATGGTCATCAACCTTATTAAATGTGTCCTCTTTCACATCAAATTCTTACATTGTTTCAGTTACTTCAGTTAGAATAATAAGAAACTGTAGGGCTGTTACCATTCAAATGGAAACTTCAGCTGCATTGAAACACTGCAAAGTTTCAAATGTATAAAGAATTTTATAAGATTAATGTTTGAAATATTTTTTAAACATACAAATAAGAATAATATGATAGTTTTAAATTTGAAGCCAAACCAATAGGTGACTGTTTGAATGAGTGAGTCCTTGAGTCATTCATTCAACAGATTCGTTCAAATGGCTGATTCATTCAGACTGGGTTACTGAATCACTGACTCACTTGATTCGTTCAAAAACGTGGATTCATTCAGTAACGAAACACCGCTGTGTTGCTCGGCGACACTAAACAGTTCTGCTCTGGCTTTGATTGGAACTAATAATAATAATAAATAACTAAGAAATGAATGCTACAGCTCGTGAGTATCGTTATGTGTTTATTGTTAAAAATGACTTTTAAAGAGTCATCTTAAGTCTACATTTGTGTAATTCAAACTGGTCTAAACCAAAACTGAGAGTAGGAATGAAGATAAAAAAAATTAAGTGTATTGTTACTAACTCTAGTTGCTCTTTTGTTGATTTTGATTGCTTCTATTTTCCTCATTTGTAAGTCGCTTTGGATAAAAGCATCTGCTAAATGACTAAATGTAATGTAAATGTAACTATTTTCATCAGTGAAATTGAGCAAAAACAGTTAATATTGTGTCTGAAATGTAAGTCACTTGATTTTAATTTCTTGTTTATTGAACTACTATTTTATAAAAATCACATTGCAATGGTCATCGTAAGTGTGACGTCAAAACAGACCGACTGATCGGTGCATCTCTAGAAAAATCCCATGCAAACTTAAAAAACATGGGTCTTTGATGACCAAACGCCTCACAGATGCGAAACAATGAACATCATGCAGAACTAAAGCATATCATGACGACACCGAACTGCTCTTAAAGGAGTAGTTCACTCTCAGAACAAAAACATAGATAATCTATTCACCCCCTTGTTATCCAAGATGTTCATGTCTGTCTTTCTTCAGTCGTAAAGAAATTATATTTTTTGAGGAAAACATTTCAGGATTTCTCTCCATATAGTGGACTTCTATGGTGCCCTCGAGTTTGAACTTCCAAAATCCAGTATAAATGCAGCTTCAAACGGCTCTAAATGATCCCAGCCGAGGAAGAAGGGTCTTATCTAGCGAAACCATCGGTCATTTTCTAAAAAAAATTACAATTTATGTACTTTTTAACCTCATCTTGTGTAGCTCTGTGTGAACTCTGTGCAGTCCCGTTGGAGATAGTTAGGGTATGTCTAAAAACACCCATCTCATGTTCTCCTCCAACTTCAAAATCATCTTAAATCATCCTACATCGCTGCAGAAGTGCTGACCCAGTGTTTACAAAGTGAACATGCAAAGAAGGTCAAACGGCCTTTACAAAAAAAAGGTAAAACAGCGATGTAGGATGATTTTGAAGTTGGAGGAGAACATGAGATGAGAGTTTTTAGACATACCCTAACTGTCTTGAACCGGAAAACACAGAGTTCACGCAGAGCTACACAAGACGAGGTTAAAAAGTATATAAATTGTAATTTATTTTTAGAAATGACCGATGGTTTGGCTAGATAAGACTCTTCTTCCTCGGCTGGGATCGTTTAGAGCCGTTTGAAGCTGCATTTAAACTGGATTTTGGAAGCTCAAACTCGAGGACACCATAGAAGTCCATTATATGGAGAGAAATCCTGAAATGTTTTCCTCAAAAAAACTATTTCTTTACGACTGAACAAAGAAATCATGAACATCTTGGATGACAAGGGGGTGAGTACATTATCTGTACATTTTTGTTCTGAAAGTGAACTACTCCTTTAACACGCAATGAACTCTGGGAGACGAAGCAGGCAAACACTGAAGAGCTCATGCTCGTACCTTGGGTCTTTTAGCGCTCGATCCGGTTGTTTGCCGCTGTATAGTGAGACAGAATGAATGAGTCAGTCTCTTTCTGAATCACAAACTACAGAGAGCTCAGCTCTGCATGAGAGAAACCGGCAAAAGACACCGACAAGATAAACATCGCTAACAATTTACTTAAAGCTTTTATGTATAATGCATTATAAAGGGTTATTAAAGGGTATAATACATTATAATTATTCACAATGTGCATTGTAATGCATTATATGCCGTCGTCAATAATTATAACCGAATTTAAAA
The DNA here is from genome assembly GCA_021397915.2 of Tor tambroides. NCBI lineage: Eukaryota > Metazoa > Chordata > Actinopteri > Cypriniformes > Cyprinidae > Tor > Tor tambroides. The sequence continues at coordinate 30,601 of JAFVLL020030123.1, read as the reverse complement.
TGCATAGTGTAACAATGAATTGATAAGTGTTATAATGTATTAATCAGCAGACTGTACAATGCATTATTACAAGGCATAATTAATGCATTATACATAAAGGCTTTAAGTAAAGTGTTACTGCTTGTCCTGTAACACATCATTAAACATCACACGAGTGAACCAGACCGTGTTTTCACCGAGAAATAACCGAGTTTTGCTTCTGAACACAACGACTTGGCTTAAAATAAATATATATTTAACACTAAACCAGTCCTGTGATTTATGAAAAGCTTTCAGTCAAATATCTTGGACACTGATTAGATTAATAAAAGCAGGGGTGTCAATCAAAAGGCATTATTAGATTTGCAGCCGCCATCTTCTTTCATTATCCACGAGAACAAAGAGTGTGTCAAGATCTCCAAATGTTCCTTCAGGATACACTAGAGGTTTCTGCTAATATAATAGAAATATGATCCCTCAGGATGAAAAACCTATTACAGAATCACATGGAATGATACTTAAAAAAACTGAGGGGAAATCATTTATTTAAAAATTACTTCAAAATTGAGAAAAAAAAAAATTTGGTATATATATATATATATATATATATATATACACACACACACACACACACACACGTGTATATATACATATATAGATACACAGATATAAAAATATAAATAGCTCTGCAGTGATTCAGTGCATCATTTGTTGGCATGTCTTTTGTCTCGGTTGTTCTCTCAGCCTCAACAGGCAGAAGTGGCCGATTGTTAATAAGCGCAGGGTGTCTTTACTGAATAACGACGGATGGTTATTCAGCTTTAATTGGCTATTGAAGATCCCATATTCCCCGAGAGGCTGAATCTGGCAGGAGGCCACAGATCCGTCTGTAAAGCACACACAAGCAGCGGCGACGGAGGAACAGACAGATGGCCATACGGCTCCACACCGATCGGCCTGGAAACACTCTCTAGTGTAGTGCAATCAAACGAAAGGCCGGACGGAGGAAAAAAATCACATGATCAGAAATATCAGAGGGATCTGTCGAGTCGACCTTCAAAAGCTTCACCTTCTGCATCTGAGTCTGCCGCTCCTCATAACACAATCACACGCGATCGATTGCTGAAGCAGAACCATCTCTGACCCTTGCTCTCCGCACAAACAAAAGCACAATCGCTTCTGAAGGACAGAATAAACTACAGCGATCAACACATGAAATACAGCAACAATGCAGCGCGGCCTGCAGCGGGTTAACGATCAATTAAAAACTGATCAATAATTACTGCGGGTAGATTTTCTTAAATATTTATGGGTTTATTAAAGGCGATCACTGAACAGCAGTATGTGACCCACTGTAAAATAATATTTTATGTGCTGGAAATGTATGAAAATTAATGCATATTTAATTAGATAATGCATCATTTTATATAAATATATATATATATATATATATATATATATATATATATATAAAAATAATAAATAATACTGTGCTCAATGTAAAATATTATTAGTAGAGCTGATTAAAATTTTTCATCTAATTTATTACATGATGTGCTCATTAATTCATCTAATTAAATGGACACCAATTTGGGCTGAGAAATTACCCCTCAAAAGATCATTTAAAGTCATTATTGTGATAGATGAGAATTAATGTTTTTTTAAATCTGAATACTGAAATATGAAATTATATTCTTATAAAATGAAATATGGAACTAAACGCTCCAGTAGGTGGCAGCGAGTCACTATCTTAATGAGTGAGTCATTGAATCATTCAGACTGATTTGTTCAAACTGCTGATTCATTCGGAAACAAAGCCTGACATGACTCTTAATGAGTGAGTCATTGAATCATTCATTCAACCGATTTGTTCAAACTGCTGATTCATTCAGGAACAAATCTGAAATGACTCTTAATGAGTGAGTCATTGAATCATTTATTTGAGTGAGTCATTGAATCATTTATTCAACTGATTCGTTCAAACTGCTGATTCATTCAGAAACAAATCTGAAATGACTCTTAATGAGTGAGTCATTGAATCATTCATTCAACCGATTTGTTCAAACTGCTGATTCATTCAGGAACAAATCTGAAATGACTCTTAATGAGTGAGTCATTGAATCATTTATTCGAGTGAGTCATTGAATCATTTATTCAACTGATTCGTTCAAACTGCTGATTCATTCAGAAACAAATCTGAAATGACTCTTAATGAGTGAGTCACTGAATCATTCATTCGAGTGAGTCATTGAATCATTTATTCAACTGATTCGTTCAAACTGCTGATTCATTCAGAAACAAATCTGAAATGACTCTTAATGAGTGAGTCATTGAATCATTCATTCAACCGATTTGTTCAAACTGCTGATTCATTCAGGAACAAATCTGAAATGACTCTTAATGAGTGAGTCATTGAATCATTTATTCGAGTGAGTCATTGAATCATTTATTCAACTGATTCGTTCAAACTGCTGATTCATTCAGAAACAAATCTGAAATGACTCTTAATGAGTGAGTCACTGAATCATTCATTCGAGTGAGTCATTGAATCATTTATTCAACTGATTCGTTCAAACTGCTGATTCATTCAGAAACAAATCTGAAATGACTCTTAATGAGTGAGTCACTGAATCATTCATTCAACTGATTCGTTCTAACTGCTGATTCATTCAGAAACAAATCTGAAATGACTCTTAATGAGTGAGTCATTGAATCACTGACTGACTCAACTTGTTCAAAACTGTAGATTCATTCAGAAATGAATAGGACACACTGTTGTGACTTTGAACTTTATTTTTGTGAAATTGATCAAAATTCACAACATTGCGTCTACAATGTAACACAATATGAACTTCTTGTTTATTGAACTGTTGTATAAATCAGTGGTGCAGATATTGAGGTAAAACAGTGTGACATTGCTAAACTATATCAAATGATATAAATACAAGAGGGTGATTTTTTTGCGCTCATATCTTGAATTTCAGGCTCATATAACTGCACTCTAATAGAGTTCATCACAGTCAGTCGACCTGCATTATGATCATCAGACACTGCATCAATGCAAAATGACTGACGTTATTTTTTCCAAAATGAATTGCAGCAAATGAATGTCTTAAATGGACAGCCCTAGTTATTAGTCTTCATGTCATCTCTTTCTCTCTCATGAGCATTGGAGTTGCTGAAATGGAGGAATTCATTACCTGCGTTTCAGGCCTGTCGTCGCTGCAGTTCTGTGGCGTTTTGAGCTGGTTTTCGTCTGCGCTCGAGCTGTTCTCGTCCAGATCTCTCATCGTCTCAGAGACAGAATCAGACATCCTCATCAGACACAGCTATCTGGAGCATGCACCAAGAGCCTGGAAGCTGAAACACACGCCTCTACTTTAACACGCGTGATTGCAACATCAAAATACTTAGAAAAAAGCACTAATAGTGAGAAGAAACATCTGATTCGGTTGCTTCTGAAGCGCATCATTAAATCTCTCTCGCACACAAGCTTTAGTGTTTTTCACCATTTAGCTACAGTCCAACCAAAATTTATCTCTCACATTATCAGTTTATTCACTATAGTTTAGAAAATGGTAATAAAATATGAGAAGAACTCAAGAGTTAAACTGAGTCAGAACAAATTGATCTTGATAATGTCAGATAACTTTGATAGAAAGCTATGGAACAAAACATCAAATTTTTGGTCCCAAATTTTTATCAATTTTACTGAAGAATTTTTGGGTATAATATGTCACAGTTGACTTTATTTTGCTATCCTCACTTATAGAAATCAACTATAGTGTTCTGCACCCACTAGTAAAAAAATATCAAAAATTATATCTGCTTTTGGTTTGACCGTACAATCATCCTCCGTCAAAATGCTCTAAAATAGCATAAACTGATATAAAACAGCATGACGTCTTCTGTGACGCGCTTGAGCTCTCTAGGGAGAGCGCCGTTACCCAAACCAATTAACCTCCAGCAATTATGAGCCGAGTGTCTCGCGCGAGAATCTGAAGAGCAGAGTGAGCTAATGAGAAGTACACCAGTCTCAGACTTTCATTAACACGCTAGCGCAGAGCGAGATTTCTAACACGCGTGACGCTCCAGCTCCCCAGCGAGAGCGATGACACCTCCTCCAGACGGAGGAGAAACCTGCGAACGCTGCAGAGGAATAAACACTTCTCTCGATCACAGAGTCTCACATTCCTGCCCTCGGAAAAGCTATTTCTAACAATCTTTCACTCATCAGCAAAACGTGTTGGTGAGAAAACTTCATTACATTTAAAATTCATTAAATATGAATTATTTGTATGTTCTGAGGAATTGGCTAGAAGCAACACTAATAATAATAATAATAATAATAATAATCTTTATTTTCATTTAAGGCAAGACACCACAGGTGAATAGAGTAAAAAAATAAAATAAAATAACTAATAGATATACTTCCCTAATTGATTTGTTATACTAAAAATTGCAAAAAAATATGTTTTTTAAATGTTATGTTTAAATATGCAAATGAAGCATTATGTAATTAAATATGCATTTGCTTGCATACATTTACAGAACAGAACATTGGATGAAGTCAGGTTCATAATTCTGTGATTTTGTCGACATATTAGAGTTAAATGTTTTTCCAGAGGGGATTTTGATCTCTTTTTATCAATCCATAAATCAGAAAACACTGTCAGAAAACAAACACATTTTGACCATGCTTTTAGGAGTAAAATGTCATAAAAATCAGTGTGAATGAAATATGAACTAACCTTAAGGATATAGAAAGTAATAAAACTGTAAAGAGAAAAAACTCTTTAAGGATATAGATTGGAATTTAAATCTACAGACACAAATAGATACAGTGCAATGAAATAAAAACTTAAATGTGTATTTTGGACATTTTCTTTCCTCTAGTCTGGAAAAAAATACTTTACGAAAAGCCAAAAATATCAAAATTGACCAATTCATTAAAAAGTGTTTTTGCCAGTAGTGTCTTTCCAGTGCAGTTAGTTTTCAGTATTCTGACATCACTGTGGCCTAATAAGCACAGCTCAAATATTAGCGTTTGAGTAATGAGGGTGATTTTATGCATTTTATATGTTTTGATAATGTCAGGATCTGCTGAGCGGCGCTGTTACCCGATGATCTGCTGCGGGCCGCTGAAGTGAAGAGCGAACCCTGGTGGCTTTCAGTGTCCTCGCGTTTACTGCGGCCCATGTCCCCTTCAGCGGCCCCGGGGCCCCATCACTGCAGACACAGCGCTCATGTCCTTCAGGAACCTGCAGACGCAGAGAGACAGGTCAGACGTTAACGAGGAGAAACTCAGCGATCGCAGGAGAAGAACAGTTTTAAACGCAGCGTCAGCAACCAAAGCTATTTTCACTGCAGTTACAAAATATACAAGTGTGGCATAAATACAATAAAAGAAAATACTGCAGTGAAGATGTTTTACATTTATATGTGTCCCTGGAGCACAAAAGCAGTCTTAAGTCGCTGGGGTATATTTGTAGCAATAGCCAACAATACATTGTATGAGTCAAAATTATCCATTTTTCTTTTATGCCAAAAATCATTAGGATATTAAGATCATGTTCCATGAAGATATTTAGTAAATTTCCTACCGTAAATATATCAAAACTTCATTTTTGATTAGTAATATGCATTGCTAAGAACTTCATTTGAACAACTTTAAAGGAGATTTTCTCAATATTTAGATTTTTTTGCACCCTCAGATTCCAGATTTTCAAATATTGTCCTATCCTAACAAACCATACATTAATGGAGAGAGTATTTATTCAGCTTTCAGATGATGTAGAAATCACAATTTCACAACATTGACTCTTATGACTGGTTTTGTGCTCCAGGTTCACATATATAAGTCTAAAACTCTTTCTGGTAAAATCTCAATAAGCAATCGGCTCGTCAAACTCGTTAGTGTGCGATCGCAGTAAACATACAAGTGTTGAATAAACACAATAAAAGCAAATAGAAATAATCCAGTTATGCTTATAAAAGATTTATGATATGAATATATGATAAACAATCCTCAACGAGCTCTGAGTTGCGATCGCTATAACGATCACAGCGAGATTATAGTCAACGAGGGGAGAGCTGAAATTAGACGTCTTGCACTTTGACCTTTAGCGAAGCAGCCCGCCGGACCGCTTTGAAAAGCAGCCTCTTTTTCCCGCGAGATGAAAGCGCAGCTAAGCAAACACTCCATGCTGACAATGTAGCGCATTTATCAGCCGAACGCCCGCTGCTGCATTATTTAAGAGGCTGATGGCCGCGGCTGATTGATATTCATGAGATCTGTCGCCCTGGGCTGTGTGTGTGTGTGTGTGTGTGTGTGGTCATCGCTCACACACATACACACACACACACACACACTCACTCTCATACACACACACACTCTCATACACACACACACACACTCTCATATACACACACACACAAAAAATCATGTTGCACAAGGTAGTTGTCAAATCGCAGTGTTTGGGAGTGACTCTGCGCTCGCAAACATCCCTCAAAATCAATCCTGCAAACTCTCTTCTCTCTCAAACAGCATTCAGAGAGAAACAGCTTGTTCTGATCCGCAGCGGATGTCCAATCCAGCAAACTACGGGGGACAAAGAGGAGAAAAGAGACGCGTGCCAGGATCTGGAGACACCATACGCTTACAGATACAACAGCACCTTCAAACCAGGACAGAGTCCATGACCACAAATAATAATAATACACTGAATGCAAATGCACAAGAACTGTTGATTTGACACTAAATTAAATGACAATGTTGTCTTTTAGAGCAGCTGAATTTAGATTGGTCTCAGATTTGATGAAGTTTGCATTATTGAAGCAATCCTGTGTAAAGCATAGGGTTGGGTATCCTTTGAATCTGATTGATTCTGATTCTTATCGATTCCAATGTGGTTTAAAAAAAATAAAACAGTCAAACATTTAGATATCAAAGACATTTATTCTGTCTCTTTTTGTTAAACATTTAATTGCTGCTGAATAGCATGAACAAAAATCAGCCGGCTACATAAAAACTGGACTCCATTAAGAGCTGTTTGTGTGTAGAATAGAGCTGCACCATTCTGGAGAAACTCAGACTTTTATTAATGGAGGTTGTAGTTCTCTCACAATTCTGAAGAAGAAATATTAGACAACTAAACAAAATCTGATGGAATTTATGAATGGAATGATTCACTCGAGATTGACTTGTTTCATTACTGGATGAATCGGTGTTTTTGAATGAATCTCTTGAATGAATGACTCAAAGACAAATACATTTTTAACAGCCACCTAAAAAAAAGATGCACACAGAGGAACTGAACACCAAACGGCAAACTGACCTTAAGTATCTGATTCTGGAACTGGAATTGATATTTGATTCCCAACCCTAGTAAAGCACTACAGAAATCAGCGTCTGAAAATGTTTTTTGTAAAGCGGTTGTTTGGTGTTTGAGAGCATCTGAGGATCCACACGCAGCGCTAATAGACCAGCCGAAGCGAGACGGAAACGATGTTTGAATGAGACGTCGAGAGCTTCACGGCTGAACACGCAGGGAGCTGCTGACAGGAGGACTGGGGAAATGAAACAGAGTTTGATGGCACTATCAGTCTGAACTCAACGCAGCGTCTAAACGAGACGGAGGTGTTGCTCCGCACATGTATTGATTGTGTCAGCGCAGACAAATAAGCTGTTTGTTCTGCACGCGTTTGTGAAGCGAGACAAGGAACAGACAGCCGATTTTTAAAAATCAAAAAGCATTTAACAAATGCTTGATCTAAAGAGGAACAATCATGCTTCACATCAGACGTGTCATAAGTGTGCTCTTAATTAATGATCGCATATGATATCAGCATTTATTCCTTCATACACTCATAACCACGGCATCAACATTTCACTCAATTATGATGATTGACATCTCCCTAAAAAACACAGTACAAAATGTTTGATTATTATACAAACAAACAAAATTAGAAGAAGTCAGTCTCATGATATGAACTTTGAAAATCTCTAATTCTAACTCAAATGCATAAATAATAAAAACACACTTTTTTAGGTCAAAAACAGACTTGAAATGTGCATTTCTAAATCTGATTTCTGTTGCTGAAACGACGCTGATGCGCTTTATAAGACGCTGGATCGATCAAACGCCTCCATCTGTTCACAAACCTTCTCCACACACACACATCAACCCACCGAGCATCAGGCAGATCAAGTGCCCTTCACAGCATCTACTACAGTAAACGGCTCCGAAAGCACATCACAAATCACAACGTCCTCACCTCACCCGATCGCAATCACATTCACCTCTGAGACTCCTCATAGCACTTGCATAGTGTTGCTTTTTGATTGCTATTGCCCTCATTTGTGTCCCTGGAGCACAAAAGCAGTCTTCAGTAGCACAGTATATTTGTGGCAATAGCCAACAATACATTGTATGGCTCAAAATGATCCATTTTTCTTTTATGCCAATAAAAAGATATTAAGATTATTAAAGATATTAAGATCATGTTCCATGAAGATATTTTGTACATTTCCTACCGTAAATATATCAAAACTTCATTTTTGATTAGTAATATGCATTGCTAAGAACTTCATTTGAACAACTTTAAAGGAGATTTTCTCAATATTTTGATTTTTTTTTTTGCACCCTCAAGATTCCAGATTTTCAAATATCATCCTATCCTAACAAACCATACATCAAAGCTTATTTATTCAGCTCTCAGATAATGCACAAATCTCAATTTCTCAAAACTGGACTGGTTTTGTGCTACAGGATCACATTTGTAAGTCGCTTTGGATAAAAGCGTCTGCTAAATGACTAAATATCATAACCTCCTCCTAAATAAAATGTAGAAATCTAAATTTTCTGTAAAGCTGCTTTGCATCGTGAAAAGCCCTATACATAAACTTCAATTGAATGTAAATTTAATTGAGCCTGCCCGCACTCACCTGATGCATATCGCCAGTCATTATTTCCATCGGTCAGAGGATTAGTTTCCATAGACTCCCTAAAGCTCTCCTCCTCCTCCTCCTCCTCCTCCTCCTCCTCTCCTCCTCTCTGAGGCTCGGTCTGAAGCGAGAGCTCCTATCCGCCGGAGCCCATGCCTCAGACTCTCGCCCGCAGCCTCAGAGACAGCCGCAAATCAACGAACGGCCCGCGTGATGTCAGCAGTGCTCAGCCATTCAGAGCGCGGGGCTGCGTTTGCAGAACGTCACTGGCTAAATTGAGCTCTTCATTAGCTCCAGGAGTCAGGGGGAGACGTGGGTGGTTTACCTTCACCCCCAACCCCAAAAATACCCCCGCTGGTCTGGAGACGGGTCACACGCGAGCGCCGATTCAAGAGGGATTAATCGATAATTGTAGGGCGCTTTGCACTCGGATTCAGTTCTTCTTAATTACAGCGGTGTCTGAGATGCTCATTTCCATACGGACAGACTCAGCGTCAACAATTAAATTAAATTCATCTCCATATGGACAGTGCCATGTCATCTAAACATATTAAACACAAAAGAGGTGAATCAGATGAAACGCTCTAACATAGTCCTGACATCGCCAAAACAAATCAAGTCATGCATTTATAAAGTGCTTTATATAACACAGATTGATTCAAAGCAGCTTCACATTAACAAACAGGAAAATGACAGTTTTGATGTTGCAAAAATCATCAATTATGAAACAAACTCAATTTCAACTACAAAGCAGCTCTGCAGAAGACAAAAGTGTCATAATTCTGTTCAGTGTTGATTAGGGTTGGTAATCGAAAATCAATTCCAATTCCAGAATCCGATACTTGTTGTAAAATTAAAATTTCTATTCCACCTGTCAACTCCTGTGCACATCTTTTTTTTTTTTTAGGCGGTGAAAAGAGGCTGTTAAAAACGTATGTCACTGAATCATTCATTCAAGAGATTTGTTCAAAAACACTGATTCATCCAGTAATGAAACAAGTCAATCTTGAGTGAGTCATTGAATCATTCATTCAAGAGATTCATTCAAAAACACTGATTCATCCAGTAATGAATCAAGTCAATCTCGAGTGAGTCATTGAATCATTCATTCAAGAGATTCATTCAGAAACACTGAATCATCCAGTAATGAATCAAGTCAATCTCGAGTGAGTCATTGAATCATTCATTCAAGAGATTCATTCAAAAACACTGATTCATCCAGTAATGAAACAAGTCAATCTTGAGTGAGTCATTGAATCATTCATTCAAGAGATTCATTCAAAAACACTGATTCATCCAGTAATGAAACAAGTCAATCTTGAGTGAGTCACTGAATCATTCATTCAAGAGATTCATTCAGAAACACTGATTCATCCAGTAATGAATCAAGTCAATCTCGAGTGAGTCATTGAATCATTCATTCAAGAGATTCATTCAGAAACACTGAATCATCCAGTAATGAATCAAGTCAATCTCGAGTGAGTCATTGAATCATTCATTCAAGAGATTCATTCAAAAACACTGATTCATCCAGTAATGAAACAAGTCAATCTTGAGTGAGTCATTGAATCATTCATTCAAGAGATTCATTCAGAAACACTGATTCATCCAGTAATGAATCAAGTCAATCTCGAGTGAGTCACTGAATCATTCATTCAAGAGATTCATTCAAAAACACTGATTCATCCAGTAATGAAACAAGTCAATCTTGAGTGAGTCATTGAATCATTCATTCAAGAGATTCATTCAGAAACACTGAATCATTCATTCAAGAGATTCATTCAAAAACACTGATTTATCCAGTAATGAAACAAGTCAATCTTGAGCGAGTCACTGAATCATTCATTCAAGAGATTCATTCAGAAACACTGATTCATCCAGTAATGAATCAAGTCAATCTTGAGTGAGTCATTGAATCATTCATTCATAAATTCCATCAGATTTTGTTTAGTTGTCTAATATTTTTTCTTCAGAATTGTGAGAGAACCACAACCTCCATTAAAAAATAATAAAGTCTGAGTTTCTCCAGAATGGTGCAGCTCTGTTTCACACAAACAGCTCTTAATGGAGTCCAGTTTTTATGGAGCCGGCTGATTTTTGTTCATGGTGTTCAGCAGCAATTAAATGTTTTGCAAAAAGAGACAAAGAATAAATATGCTTCTAATTGCTGTGATGTTAGAGACGCTTGATTCCATATAGACAGCCTCAACGTCAACAATTCAATTCAATTTATTTCCATATGGACAGTGCCATGTCAGCTAAACACATTAAATTCAACGGGGCATAAAAGAGGTTAATCAGATGAAACGCTCTAAAATAACACCAACATTCCCAAAACAAGCCATGCATTTATAAAGTGCTTTATAGAACAGATTGATTCAAAGCAGCTTCACATTAACAAAGGAAAATGGCAGTGTCAATGTTGCAAAATTCACCAATTGTGCATCAAATTCAATTTCTGCCATAAAGCAGCTCTACAGAAGACAATAGAGTCAATATTCAGATCAATTCAGATTCAAATCACTACAGTAACAGCATTAATGTTGCAAAGTGCAATAATAATACAAATTTAATTCTTAATTAAAAATTCTTTTCTTACTATAAGTCAGCTCTACAGAAGATAAGTCATAATTCATTTCAACGTTGATTCAATTCAGTTCAATAATGTTGATGTTGCAAAGTTCATTAACTATGAAACAAACTCAATTTCAGCAACAAAACACTCAATTCTTTTAGCTATAAATCAGCTCTACAGAGGACACAAGTGTCATAATTTTGTTCAATGGTGATTCAATTCAGTATATAATTATGAAAAACTCAATTTCAGCCTCTTTGGAAGACAACAGTGTCATTATTCAGCTCAATTCAGTTCAATTTTATCATCCAATGAAATGCATTGATAATATTACTGAATATTAATTGTCTTTAAACCCCAACAGACAACATAAAACAGTTCGAGCAGATCGTTTTGTTGTATAACATAAGGACATTAATTCTTGTAGGATGTTTGTTGTTAATTTGACTGTAGTGAGGTTATTTAAATAACTGATGCACATGCAATGTAAAAAACATGCATGAAAGAAGGAAAAAGGTCCCCAAAGCATCTGAAGAAAGCTCACTGTAATTTACATATAATTAAAGAAAAATTCTCATTTAGTTGGGCTCACATTTCACACATCCACTGCTCTGGAATAATTGCCCCGCACGCTGAAAATCTCACACCCCATCATCAATTTATTTCAATTGTGAGTGTGGACTATTACTCAAAGAGACGAGATGAAGATTTCCTCCTGCGGACGGACAGACAGCATTACGCTAATATCTGTTTGCAATGAAGCTCAGTGCAGAAAAGCATGAGTTTACCGAACGCTGTTACATTAGTCCTCAGAAAACCAGGATTGCGACGAGTAATAACGCAGGAGCGCATAATATCCTAATAATGAGAAGATGATGAGAAACATCATGTGGGCTGCTTTATTGACGAACGTGAGCAAACAGCTGCGAGTCTCGCATTAAAATGTGACGTGTTAATACAGTGGTGACCAAAATGATTAGAACACTAGTGTTTTCAGCAGCTAAAGATGGTTTGAAGTCAGTTGTTTCTCTCTTTTGCTGTAGTGTGTCAGTAGGAAATATCAGTTCATTGATTTAGCCATTAATTGTAATAATCCAGTGAGATGTTTGAGATCTGATCTGATCATCATCCAGTCTGTCTGGAATGACATGAAGAAACAGAACAAACTGAGACAGACTAAATCCAGAAGAACTGATGCTTCAAGAAACCTCCTGCAAAGCTCCTGAAAAACTATGAGCAAGTGCAGCTAGAGCAAAAGCTGCTTTAAACACAAAGATGCTCACACCAAATGATGATTTACTTTAGTTCACAGAAGTTCATTGATAAAGAAAATCTATTGATGACAGCATCCTCATTTTACAGCATTTTTACACAACTTTTAACAGTACTGGAGCTTTGCAGGAGCTTTCTTTAAGTTCACAGTTCTTCTAGTGTTCTAATCATTTTGGCCACCGCTGTATTTGATGATTTCTCCCGAACGCATCTTCGGTGTGAAGTGTGTTTCTGCAGTCGCTCAAAGGAACAATGAGGTGCTGAAAACACGACCCAAATTGACACGCGTGTCATTGAGCTGCCGCGAGAGTTTATTACTGGTGTTCAGGTGCTGCAGCAGACTGACAGGCTGAGGTGCGAGAGTGGGCGAGAAGCCTGAACACATCAGGGCGCCAACAACTGCGGCGTGACCTTCCCGAAAAACCAGCATCACAGCCTCATTGCTTCGAAACATGAGACTTACAGACTGACGAGGGCTGGTGTCAATAAACAGGACGCAAGACATTAGACTCAACGACTGCAGCCTAGATTTAAACTGCTGGTTTTGTCTGGCCAGAGGAGAAAGACATACTATTTCAACACACTATTCCTCCATTTAAAGTAGTTCAGTTTCAGAACAAAAACTTCCAGATAATGTACTCAGCCCCTTGTCATCCAAGATGTTCATGATTTCTTTGTTCAGTCGTAAAGAAATAGTTTTTTGAGGAAAACATTTCAGGATTTCTCTCCATATAATGGGTTTCTATGGTGCCCTCGAGTTTGAGCTTCCAAAATACAGTTTAAATGCAGCTTCAAACGGCTCTAAACAATCCCAGCAGAGGAAGAAGGGTGTTATCTAGCGAAACAATCGGTCATTTTCTAAAAAAAAAAAAATACAATTTATATACTTTTTAACCTCGTCTTGTGTAGCTCTGCGTGAACTCTGTGTTTTCCGGTTCAAGACAGTTAGGGTACGTCTAAAAACTCCCATCTCATTTTCTCCTCCAACTTCAAAATCATCCTAAATTGCTGTTTTACCTTTTTTTGTAAAGGCCGTTTGTCCTTCTTCGCATGTTCACTTTGTAAACACTGGGTCAGCACTTCTGCAGCGATGTAGGATGATTTAAGATGATTTTGAAGTTGGAGGAGAAAATGAGATGGAGTTTTGAGACATACCCTAACTGTCTTGAACCGGAAAACACAGAGTTCACACAGAGCTACACAAGACCAGCTTTTGAGGTTAAAAAGTGTATAAATTGTAATTTTTTTTAGAAAATAACACCGTTTCGCTAGATAAGACCCTTCTTCCTCGGCTGGGATCATTTAGAGCCGTTTGAAGCTGCATTTAAACTGGATTTACGAAGTTCAAACTCGAGGTGCACCATAGAAGTCCATTATATGGAGAGAAATCCTGAAATGTTTTCCTCAAAAAACAATTTCTTTACGACTGAAGAAGGAAAGACATGAACATCTTGGATGACAAGGCGGTGAGTACATTATCTGTACATTTTTGTTCTGAGAGTTAACTACTATTACTGTAAAGCTGCTTTGACACAATTTGCATTGTAAAAAGCGCTATATAAATACTGGTGACTTGACATGATTGGGCTGTTAGAGAGGAGGAACGTCAGCAGAGAGGATCATGGGAAACGCTGCACCTGCAGCAGCCTCAGCCGCTCAGACCATCATCACAAAACAACGGGAAACCATCCTCCTTAATCGCCCTTGACTACTGGAAGAGATCGGCTTACAGAGAAAGAACATTAATCAAATCAAAAGAGTAATCTAAAGAGTCAATATGGTGCATCTGTAGGTCTATATGGACCTGCTTCACATTTCTGAAGTCATCATAGTTTGGTGCATTTGAAAAATTAGTGAAAAGTACAACAAATATCACTTTTGCACCAAAAGGAAAATCCACAATAGCGTTTCTATGACTTTCCAAACTAGGAAAAATATGGGGGATTGATAAAGTTGGTCAGAAAGGAGAAAGATGTCAAATTTGCTGTTAGAAACACTCATGCAGCAGCATTAACCTGTTTTCTGTCATTTTATGCCAAGAGAATATAAAATTAAAAATATACATTGTTAAAAAAAAAAAAAAAAACTTTTCTTGATTTACAAAGCTAGTAACTGTAAAAAGGTTCCAATGACAGTTGCTGAAACAAAAATAATGCATATTTTATACAATATTTAGTCTCATATTTGCTAAAACATACTTAACAGCGGAACTGAACTAGTTTCAAATTGATGAACTTCACACTTATTAATCTGAACTGAATTGATCTGAATAATGACACTTGTCTTTTAGAGCTTTTGAACCTAAACCGTCTCAATAGTTGAGTTTCCATAATTGATTCTGTTATTGACAGTGAAGCTGCTTTGACAATCTGTACTGTATAAAGCGCTATAGAAATAAAGCTGACTTCACCTGAAAATAGTTGTGTCAGTAGATTTTGGACGTGACAGGTGGAGGAACATTTATGCCAATATAACGGCCAAATATCAGTCAAAGTCTTGCTGAACTCCATGAATCATGGGAAAAACTGAAGGGCTCATATCTCAACCGAAGTAAAACTTCAGAATCTAAATGATATTGTACTCTCACATACTAAAAAATGAAGACGCGGCGGACAGCTGATGGCGATAGAGAATCTGATTGGCTGACAACTGGAGATTCAGGCCAGACAAAGAAAGTTCCTTCCCAATAAATCAACTCAAGCCGAGGATGGACGTCCGCCTCAGTCACTGTCAATTTCCAAGTCGTAATCCTTCCCAGATCTCCCTCATCATTATCCTTCGCAAGATTAACATTCCATATTTCCTCTCATAAACCCGCCATCACCTGCCGCTAAGGGCCAAGACTTATAGATTTTTAATATTAATCAAGCACTAACCCCGTTCCAGGCGTTATTGCTCCGACTCCTGGATTTCCAGGTATCAAGTTCTCTAGAAGAAGGGGAGACGTGAGAATCCCGGCGAATCGAGAGAGTAGGGCTGTGCAATAAATCAAAATTCAGTTTCAATTTCAATTTCGGCCTCCAACGATTATGAAAATACAATAATTGAGATTCACACGATTACTGCGGCCCATTCCGCCGGTGTTCTTTCGCTCCTTCATAAAAGCCCAATTTCACATGCAAATCAGTAAAATCATGTAACGTACATGACTTGCAAAATGGGACGTGCTTGATTTATTTAAGTTGATTAGATTTATTCATGTTTTTAGAAGTGCGAAAGAGAACTTGTGCTGTTCCTCAGGAGGATTTCTGTGTGTGCGCTCAGAGACGGAAGAGAACACGGACATGTAAAGTCATCTTTTACCATCTTTAAACACTCATATACACGCAAAAATGTGTCAAAATGCAGCACTTAGCGATTATTCATGTAAACCATGTAATAAATGAATGTAAACAGTTGAGAATGAAAATACGTGTAACAGTGGATCTGTGCAGCTCTTAAAGTGACAGCAGCCTAATATTCCTTCTGCGACTGTGTGCTTAATATTAATAAAACAACAAAGACAAAAACAAAATCACTCGCTGCTCTCGACTGAAGGATTTTGTAGCTTCAATAAGAAACAAAGGAGGTTTAATTCTTACAGTGAAGACTATGCTGTTTTATTTTACAGTAGATCATTTAATTTCTGTAGTAGGCTGTCTTGCATTAAAAAAAAATTATAGATTTATCTTTTATGCCAAAAATCATTAGGATATTAAGATCATGTTCCATGAAGATATTTTGTAAATTTCCTACTGTAAATATATCAACACTTCATTTTTGATCAGTAATATGCATTGCTAAGAACTTCATTTGAACAACTTTAAAGGAGATTTTCTCAATATTTGGATTTTTTTGCATCCTCAGATTCCAGATTTTCAAATATTGTCCTATCCTAACAAACCAGACATCAATGGAAAGATTATTTATTCAGCTTTCAGATGATGTTTAAATCTCGGTTTCAAAAAACTGACCCTTATGACTGGTTTTGTGCTCCAGGGTCACATATAAAGTTTTGGTCCACTCATAATCGTGTTAAATAAACATGATTATAATTTTGACCAAAATAATCTTGATTATGATTTCGGTCATAATCGAGCAGCCCTACAAGACAGCATGTTCGGAAAACCGTCAAGCTCAGCCGCAACAAAAGAAATCAAAGTAGCTGCGTCACTCAATCGCAGGGGAGGGGGAAAAATCATCTGTCAAATAATTATAGCTCATCCTACGATTTCACAGTACAGTTGTCTTTTCTTTTGAAAAAAGCACCGGCAGCATTCACCCAGAAAACACCTGGCACAAAGCTTGCGAGACAACGGTTCCAAGCGCTCGGCCGCTTCATTTACATAATAAAGAACGCATAATGGCAGCGCTTACTAATTAAGCCTCGCAATGCAATTTTTCTTCCTGGAAAAAGCGAAATGGGAGGGAGCTAAGTGACAAACGCATTTATTTACATTTTTCCCTAAGGACGATGTGATTCCTGCAAGGAGACGGTGGAAAAAAATCCTAATGAGGTCCCCGGAGGCCGAGCGGAGAGGAGCCTTCATTGCGGACACTGTTCCATCCTCATTAGAGCGGGGAAAGATGCCGCTCTGGTTTCGGATGTGTCAGCGAGCAGCGACAGTGTTCCTCTTCACTGTGACATGCTGCTTCTGGAGCGCAGGACAGGTGGGGACGGGAAAAAGCTGAAGAAGTGACGCTTAATGCGCGCTTACTGCCACACCGATCCTTCCCGAATCTGTCCTCGGGTCATGCAGCAATTACGGCCCCTGGAAATGTTCGATCCAGGCTGATTCTGCTTCGTTTGATGCGAGCGAGTCGTCACGCTGCTCTTTGGGAGTTTAAGAGCGAATGTACATTAAGGGACTTGCTGCTCGATTATGATTATTACTGTAAACACGATTATGAGTGGGCCACATAACCAAAACTTATTTTTAATGCAAGTCTAAAGTATTCAGTTAACAGCCTACTACAGAAATTGAATAATCTACTGTAAAATAAAACAGCATAGTCTTCACTGTAAGAATTAAACCTCCTTTGTTTCTTATTGAAGCTACAAAAGTCCTTCAGTCAAGAGCAGTGAGTGATTTTGTTTTTGTCTTTTGTTGTTTGATTAATATTAAGCACACAGTCGCAGAAGGAATATTAGGCTGCTGTCACTTTAAGAGCTCTGTTGCACATGTATTTTCATTCTTATCTGTTTACGTTTATTACATAACTGACGACGGTTTACGTGAATAATCGCCAAGCGCCACATTTTGGCACATTTTTGCGTGTATTTGAGCGTTTAGTCGCGCACCTTGAGCTAAAAGATGACTTTATGTGTCTGTGTTCTCTTCCGTCTCTGAGCACAAAAACATGAATAAATCTAATCAAGTTTAATAAATTAAGCACGTCCCATTTTGCAAAAGTCCCATTTTGACATTGATTTGCACGTGAAAATGGGATTTTATGGAGGAAGGGGGCAAAATGGGGCGCAATCGTTTTATCTTGATTATTATATTTTCGTAATCATTGGAGTCTGAAATCGAAAATGAAACTGATTTTCGATTAATTGTACAGCCCTATGTACCGCTGTCTCGTAACTCAATCCGTGGGCTTTTTTGCATCCTCTGCACCAACTGCGAGGAAAAAATGTGTGTGGAATGGATTTAAAGGGTTTGTTCACCCAAAAATGAATGTCATCATTTACTCATCCAAACCAATGACTTTGGTTCAGTAAAGATATTTTAGAGGTTTTTGTACCTACATTGGAAGCCCATGCAACCAAAACTTTCACAGTCCAAAAAGCTCATAAAGGCGTCGTAAAACAAATTAATACGAATCAAGCAGTTTGATTGCTTTTTATGATGAACAGATTTAAAATATGGGTTTATATGATCAACACACGTACATAGAGTGCATTGAATATGGCAAAGATGGAAGCTCACGCTCAAATACGCAAGAATAAACCTCATTGTTTCTATTAAAAATCTCTTAATTTGTGTTTCAAAGAAGAACGAAAGTCTTATAGGTTTGGAGTGACACGAGGGTTAGGAAATGATGACAGAATGATCATTTTTGCATGAACTAACCCTTTAAATGGAGCTGAAAGGACTGATGTCTTACTAGTACCAGTAAGCCAAATTATTTATGAAACAGATATGTGCAGAAGTTTGTGAATAAAAGGTGTTCTAGTTTGATTTATTCCAGCATCTACAGCAGATCTACAGAGATCCTGCTCAAATAACACAAGCGCAGTTTAGTCTTGTGAAAACGCAAAACATCAGTGACGAGACGCAATTACACGCCACATCAACAACCAGACAGCTCATGGTCAAAATGAACTTTTGGCTGTTGGAGAAAATCAATGACACTTTTCTTATCGAGTGAAACTACAGCAGGCCTAACAGTGCTGACAAACTAGCAATATGACAATCATGTTGAAGACTAACCTGTTAGTCTAACACAAATGACCAACCTCTGCTGCCTGTCACACCTGCAGTGTGTCAAGCTAACGTGACGCCTGGAGAAGCTCCAGAGAATCATCCATGAAGCTCAACACTCGCTCCATTACACTGAATCTCCATCAAAACCAGCACAGAAATGGCACAAACGAAGATTCAACCTAGGCGGCACAACCACTAATGGTATACCATGATATAATTATGCTTGCTGGTAAAAATGAAAAAAGTTGATGACAGCAGATGAGCTAGCTGGATTATATACTAATGCAGTCAGCTCGTCCACGTCTTGACTTGGACTCATCCGGCTCTTTATTTTCACACACTGCTTCACACAAAGACATCTAACGCAGTATAAAAATCAAATGCCAAATTAAAATGGAACATTTTCAGGATAAATAACCTGCAGGCAAATATTGCAGACGATTAGCCTATACTTTTTAAATCAAGAGAAGCAGAAATCATGACCACAATTAAAATCCGATTTATCACACAGCCCTATCTGAATTGATCTGAATAATGGCACTATTGTCTTTTAGAGCTGCTGTACAGCAGAATCTGAAGTTTCTCCATAGTTGAGTTTCTATAATTGATTCTGTTATTTTCACGTTCATTTCTGTGAAGCTGCCGACACAATCTGTATTGTAATAAGTACTATAGAACACAATACTATACAATAAAAGCATTTCAACAATCTAGTCTCATTCCACCTAGTCCTAGTCTGGACCTTTTAATCGAGTTAAGAACTCACATTACGAATCCCGACGCACATCAGATACACTTGCTAGTGTGCCGTCGTGTAGAAATGAAACAGCATGGGTCATTCCATCTCAGATGGGCCACTGCAGGAAATAATGGCCTTAAAAGCACAAGTAACCAATTTTACAATGTTTGAAGGACTTGAGATGGAGTGACCCATATAGGCCTACACTGCAAAAAATGATTTTCTTACTTAGTATTTTGTCTTGTTTTGTAGTATAAATATCTAAAAAGTCTTGAATCAAGATGCATTTACTTTACAAGTAAAATGACTTAAGATATTATGTCTTGCTTTAAGAAAAAAAGAAGTTAGTTTTTGCTTAAAACAAGCAAAACGTCTCGTCTAATCTTATTTAGCCTTTGAATTAAAAATTTTCTTACCCCACTTGCAGATATTTTTGCTTGTTTTAAGCAAAAACTAACAAAACTGATTTTTTTTTTTTTTTAAAGACTTATATCTTAAGTCATTTTACTTGTAAATGCATGCTGATTCAAGAATGGTTAGATATTTATACTATAATACAAGACAAAATACTAAATAAGAAAATCATTTTTTGCAGTGTAGAACAAAAATATTGTCAACTTGAATAGAAAAACTTAACGCAAAACCATCACAACAAGCTGAGGGTGTTTAATGTACATCACTAAACCAGCAGCTCTCACTGACCTGCAAATATCTGCAGAAGAGCAGACTAAAAGAGAAAGAAACCTCAGTGCAATCACTGGAGAGACGCCAGAAAGAGAATCCTCTCAGTGCAGCCGCAGTACAGTCACAATCCACAGCAACACATGAAGGTAGGGCCCTATGAAATCCCTTCTATTTTTTTCCCAAATTCAGTTTTATTTTTTTTCCAACTTCCATTTTAATTTTTCTGGATTTTTTCTGTTTTAATTTTCTGGACTCCTTTTTAATGGTTAAATTAAATTTTATTAATTAAAAAGCACGTTGATATTAATTAAAATCATGAAACTTATAAACAATTTAACATCATTTTTTTAAACGTTTAACAAAAATCACATGTTTAGGGCCCTATGAAATGTTTTAATTTTTTCCAACCTTGTTTTATTGTTACCAAATTCAGTGTTTTAGCATGTCTAATTATTTGAACGTATAAAACATGTTTCATTTATTCTTAAAATAGCCTTATGAATTTTTTTTTTTTTTTCTCAGAAATTCTGTGGTGTGTATTTACATTTTTCTGGTTATCAAATAAAGGCATAAAACATTAAATTAAAACTAAACAAATGTTATTTTTTGGCAATTAAAACATTGAAGAAATACTGTATGAATATTCCTTAAAAATAAGGTTTTAATAATTTTAGTACTGAACAATAGAAATGCATTTCTGCCACAATGTCTTCAAGTTAAACCGAACTTTTATTTTGACGGGTTGCCGTTGAATAAATACACCTTTAAATTTCCGTGTGTATATGATATGGCGATAGTTTTACTCAAATCAAACGGTAAAATGCTCATGACTCTCAGAGCAGTTCTGGAGATGTTGTTCAAATTTATGTCCTCATTTAGTGAGACGACACACGCTAAAATCACCGCAATATGCATGTATGTAGTAAACGAAACCGCGCGTCTGTGCCATTCATTCACACACGCAGAACATGCAGGATTCATATTTAAATAGTCTTTTTGTGGCTTAATATTTACAGATCCTAGTCTATATTTTGATTTAAGTGTAATGACCTACTTGTGATTAATTCATCCAAACTTTGATAAATTCCGTGACATTCCGTGTTAAACTGTAAATTCCATTTTTATGACTGGATTCCGCGTTTTCCGCATCGTGGAAATCATAGGGCCCCACTGGAGAGACGCCTGCCGCAATTAAAGAAGGAGAATCATCTCAGTGCAACCGAGTCACAATCCACAGCGACACATGAAGGGCACAGGCGTTCCAATCTAATTAGGTCGACTCCCGCTATACAGCGACCTCTACCTGAATCTGAGGAGAGAATCATGGTCCGCTGGGGAGAAACGGGACACTCTTCCCGCTCTGGGAACGCCGAACACACTCGCTCAGGCCGAGCATTGCTAATTTCACGAATCTGAAAACACCAGGATGAAAACTTTGCAGAACTGAGCGTGCAAGACTTTCTTCTCTGGTGAAACTGTAATGTTGTGGAAACTTAATTGACTCGGTGACCCGCTGCATTGATGGATGGCTCTAGATACCTCCAGCATTCAAAAGACAAGAAAGACTGATGGCTGAGCCGCTAATGGCGTTAAACCTGCACTCAGAGGTGGATGGATACGGCCACCCGCCGCGTCAGAGGAAGAGCTCTACAAATGCCTGGTGTCAGACGCTTCATATAGAGATGGGAAATGAAAGCCTCTAATGGAAGGTGCAGAAAAAGCACCGATCCGGTTCCTTTAACGCGTAGATCATGAAAACTCAGGAACATTTCCATAGCGAAAGGCGAGAGAGGAGCATGAAAAGTGAAGATAAAATGCTAAGAGGTCGAAAGAGCGAGCGTGCAGGGCTTTTACGCGTAAAACACATGATGATACAGTCAAGAGCATGCAGAATGACAGCTCTAATGGCGAATGCATCTATTACGCTTTGTGAGAAAGCTGCCATTCACGGCCCTCGGCTCGATTCGGGTCAGGCTATTATCGCACAAGGCTTAATGTCTCAGACTGCACAACTGCTCTTAATGCAACAGCGATGAAAGACGACGCTGTAAATCAGGGTTCAAAGCCGACGTGTGCTTCAATCGATTGAATAACATGCTAAACGTGCTTTAAAGCAACAGATTCTACACGACTGCTGTCTGATATATGGCAGACACAGATAAAAACCAAGTCAGTTATTTCTCTCTTTTGCTGTAGTGTGTCGGTAGGAAATATCAGTTCATTGATTTAGCCATTAATTGTAATAATGAGATCTGATCATCATCAGTCTGTCTGGAATGACGTGAAGAAACAGAGCAAACTGAGACAGACTAAATCCAGAAGAACTGATGCTTCAAGAAAGCTAGGGTATAACCAGCTGCAGTTTTACAAATTTACTGTCAATCATTTTCATTATTAATTACCATAAATCACACCTGACTATAAGGTCAGTCACATTGTCTTACTACATTCAGAAACGATGCAAAGAACTGGTAAATAAAAATGCAATGTATATAAAAGAAACATAAATGATATTGGCATTAATTACGAACAACATTTATTATAAACAAGCCATTTATTTACATTAATGCACTTCACAAATAAACTGTTGTTGTGTCTCTCTCATTCGGCAGCAATGTTTTGCGTGCTTGAATTTAACTGTATTACAGAAGTCGCTGTGGAATATAAGTCACAGCATGTTTCAGATGATAAAAACATGACATATTATAGAAAATATGGCATTTCTTCAGCATAATGGGGTGAATTTTGCATGTCAAAGCCACAAAATGTCAAATCAAGCTGTAATCTCATTCCCTACAGCTGAAACACATTTCATTCAAAATAACGTCCCCATGCGCTCCTGAAACACTCATCTATCTCCTCAGCTAACTGATGCACTAATTGTTTTAACAGTTTTGGATTAAAGGTTTAGAATGCGATATATTGCCCCAGAAATAATTGCGATAAGCGATATTACAGTCATTTTATATGAATATATAATCTTAATATAACAGCATAATAATGGCCTACACATTTCCAAATGACAACAAACCTTTAATTCTTAAGAATATTTAGATCATGCAAATTAAGTATCAAAATATTAGATATCTTAAAAAAACTTAAACTGTAAATTAAGGTTGCACACTATTGCTGAAAAACACAACCCCTACTTGATGTCTGTATGTTTATTACTATTTCCCTGTTTAATACTGTAAAGCTTTTTTGACACAATTTGCATTGTAAAAAGTGCTATATAATAATGGTGACTTGACTTGGCAAAGGCACAGATCCCTAAACAAGGCCCTATCTGCATTTTGTAGAAGCATTTTTAATATTTGAGCTAGCACCTCATGTCTACACCACGTTATGGAGAAGACACAGGTGCAAGTGGAATGCAAAAAACACGGTGACATTTATTTTTATGTAAATATAATGGGCAATATATTGCGTCACCAAAAATGATTGCGGTCGTGTACTTATATTGTGCGATAAGTCGATATATTGATTATTGCAACAGGCCTAACTGGCTAATTAAAATGCTCTGAGGTGTGTGATTAGGGCACTATGAAATCTGTTTTATTTTTTCTGTATTCCATTTTTTTCCATTTTATTTTTTCTGGACTCCTTTTTAATGGTTGAATTAAATTGTATTAATCCAAAAACAGGTCTAATTAATTAAAATCATGCAACAATTTAACATCAATTTATTAAAAGTTTAACAAAAATTACATGTTTAGGACCCTATGAAATGTTTTATTTTTTCCAACCTTATGTTTTATTGTTACCAAATTCTGTATTTTAGCATGTCTAATTATTTGAAAGCATAAAAACAAGTTTCATTTATTCTTACATTAGCCTTATGTTTCTCCCCCCCCCCCCCCCCCAAATTAAGGCATAAAACATTAATTTAATTTATCTTTTAATTAATTAAACTTAAACTAATTTCATTTTTTGGCAAATAAAGGAGATTTAATATTACAATTAAAACATTGAAGAAATACTGTATGATTATTCCTTACAAATAAGGTTTTAATAGTATAGTAGTATTATATACTGAACAATAGATCAGGCTGGTGTGAATATCTTTATATTTCTGTGTGTATATAATATCACGCTAGTTTTCCGCATGGTGGAAATCATAGGGCTCTATGTGATGAAGAGCAGTGGATCTGTTCTCATACATCACTAGTGCACTATTAATATCATCCGCTGACAGATACAGGCCACAGAGGAACACGCCGAGCAATACTGCTGATGAGAGCCCTTATAATGCCATAAGACACACTTTCCTCTCTCTGACCACACAATCATCATTTCACCCTTAATGACACAAACATCACTGGTGTGTTCGAGGCTGGTGTGTTTTCTGATGCTGTAAGGCAGCGTTCTGATAAAGCCATGTACACTACTACTACACTATTAAGTGCACTTAACTTATTCAACACACCTGGTTCACTCATTACAAAATACACACACTGTGAGTCTTCTGTTGAAACAGTCGCTTATTCAGATCAGGCCTGTGATTTAAAGTAGTAGCAGTAGTATATATGTATTTAATGCCATGTCAGCATCTTAGGCTATTTTCATGGCAAAAACAATTAAAAAATACAAGCATAACAAATACAATAAAACCCAGCAAACAAACAAACACAAGTTATGTTACACAAGATTTTTTACATTAGCATATGATAAAAATTCCAAAACTTTTTCTGGTGAAGTTATATAACTCTTTAAGTGAGTCCACGTCATAAAAGAGTTTTCTACATACATTAAAAGCTGGACAGTCCAATAAAATATGCCATATTATCAGCATCTGCAGCAAATTCATATTTTTGCTAAGCTTGAGTCTCTGAGCTGTTTTTTTTTCCTCCATATTCTCAGTATATTAAACTATATGAGCCATAAAAGCCTGACGGATCATATATGATACAAAAAATACACATATGCATACTTTTTATTAGATTTTCTATTTTGTCTAAAGGTTCAATAACCTTTGACATTTCAAAAACCTTTACAGGGTTAAAGATGCAAACTATAAAGTTTTTCTTATCTAAAATGCTTTAAAACCAGATATGGTTCATTAAATCTCTTCTTCATTAAGGCTCTTCTGCTCAACAAGCCTGCATTTATTTGATCCAGCAAAAACAGTAACATTCTGAAATATTTTTACTATTTAAAATAACTGTTTTCTATGTGAATATGTGTTAAACTGTAATTTATTTGTGATCAAAGCCGTATTTTCAGCATCATTACTCCAGTCTTCAGTGTCATGGCAAGGACGCTTTAAATTGATCAAAAGTGACGATAAAGACATTTATAACGTTACAAAAGATTTCTATTTAAGATAAATGCTGTTCTTCTGAACCTGAAAAAAAAATTACTTAGCTGATTTCAACATAATAATAATAATAATAAATGTTTTTTAAGCAGCAAATCAGTATATTAGAATGATTTCTGAAGGGAGTAATGATGCTGAAAATTCATCTTTGAATCACAGGAATAAATTACATTTTAAAATATATTCAAATAGAAAACAGTTATTTTAAATAATAAAAATATTTCAGAATTTTACTGTTTTTGCTGTATTTTGGATCAAATAAATGCAGGCTTGGTGAGCAGAAGAGACTTCTTTAAAAACATTAAAAATCTTACTATTCAAAAACTTTTGACTGCTAGTGTACATGTGTCATACATGACCATATAAACACACTCCACACTTATTGCCACATATCAGCGGTTTATAAACAGTAGTGACTAAACAGAAATCATATTTAGACTTATCTATGTAGATAAAGGAGCACTTGTCATCAGTGACTGAATCTGACAACAGTTAGCATGTTAGCTGCTAACACTCAGTCAATAACAACATATATATTTTTGACAGCGGCTGTGGTAGACTTTTATGAGACCGACATGTAACCTCAAAGTGAAGTCTATTAATTCAGATCATTAAATATTCAAAGTTCATGTGACATGTCAATCATTTAAAATCACAGGCCTCATCTGTGGAGCTCAGTCAGAGAAACCGGCGCCTGATTCAATGAAAGACACACGGCTAATTTATTATCAGAGACAATGACAACAAAACATGAACTAGTCAGAGCTCTTTTAACTATATACAGCACTAGTACAGTCAGTTTATTTATTTAAACCAGCTGTCTGAGGACTCAACTAACCAGCTAATCCAGCTACCGCGTTAGCAGACGCGCTAATGAGCCGCTCTTAATCTCAACATTACAGCAAAAACAACAAGTATAGACATATGCTTACCGGTTCCGTTAGACTGTGTGGTTTGTGGACGACAGTGTTTATATTTTGGGAGTGTTTGTTGTCGTTTAATGTGGAAACATTAGTGCTGAGGCTGAAGAGAGCGGCGTGGAACACTTTGATGGACAGCGGGGTTGGGCCAATCACAGCAGACTATTTGCGATCGAGAGCCAATCGCTTCACAGCGCTGACCTGAGAGGCGGGCGCTAAAGACTGGAGCTCTATAAATAGTCCTGAAACAAGATTTGAAATTCTTCTTTGATTTTGTTGGTTTTTCTAGAGGGGATTTTGGATTTCTCTTTTTATCACTTCATAAATCAGAAAACACTGTCAATAGACATAAAACAAACACATTTTCACCATGTTTTTAGGAGTAAAATGTTGTGTAAATCAGTGTGAATGAAATATGAACAAACCTTCAGAATATAGAGAGGAATAAAACTGTAAAATTTGGTGTTTGTAAGAGAAAAAACTCTTTAAGATATGGATTGGAATTGAAATCTACAGATGCAAACAGATAAAGTGCAATAAAATAAACACTTTATTACGGAACATGTTATGAAATCCCAAATAGCACAAAATCTCAAAATTGACCAGTGCCTGAAAAATAAAAGTTTTTTGCCTGTAATGTCTTGCATTAAGTGCAACTTTTATAATTCACATTTATATTTATATTTATGCATTTTATCCAATGGGTTTTAAAAATGCACATAATCTAATCTAAATCCATCCTTCGTTTACAGAAAATAATGAATTGTTAAATACTAATTATGATTTTGTTGGCTCTGGATGACGCAGCTTCATTCATAATATAATAAATGTTATTAACAAGATGTTTTGATTTTGATAGGTTGAAGGCATACTACAGTAAAATGTTGTATAAATCAGTGTGAATGATATATGAACAAACCTTCAGAATATAGAGAGGAATAAACTGTAATGTTTGGTGTCTGTAAGAGAAAAAACTCTTTAAAGATACGGATTGGAATTGAAATCTACAGATGCGAATAGCATTGCATTATAAATATGATTACTCTGCATTTGAATTGAAAGCTTCCAACATTTATTTGTCAGCTGACCTCATTAATAAGGCACCCAGGCTAGTTAATAAACAGGGCCTGCGTTTTTGCTCCAGATCGAAAACCCTCTAAAATATATATATTTGAGCAGTTTAGTCATTGTTTCTTTTGTCCTCCTCCTTTTGCTCCATTTCCAGGTGGATCTTCAGATCAGAGCAGCGCTACAGACAGCAGCCTTGATCTGCGGAAGCGCTTTCAGAGTCGAGACGCACCAAATCCATTTCAGCGGATCCAAAGTTGGGATTTGAGCACTTCCAGACGACCCCTTCCCCTTTGTCCCTCTGCAGGAAAGCCAAAGAAAGCAGTAATTCATCGAGGGCAGCCTCTGCTTCTCTCTAAATTGATTGATACCTTTGAGAAGTCACTTGCTGACGCTCATGCTCCTGTGAAGAGACGCTGTTGGTTTTATATAACGCTGTGTGGGAGGCCAATGACGATCCCATCCAGTGCATACGGCTCTGCTGGGTGATGTGTGGGCAGCGCTTTTAACAAATGGATACTGGCTCACACTCAGGTTATGGGGGAGTACAGGAATGAAATTATGTAAATACCCTCCAAAGTAGTGACACACGACGGATACGGATGTGTGCGCTCGAGCGGAGCTGGAAATAGCTATTGATTTGTGTATTTGCTGATTATTTGTGTGTGGGTCTGCTCTTAATTTGGAATGGCAAATTCAGAAAATGTAGCTGAATTTATAACTGAGATCATAAGAGTGTTGAATATTTAGTTCAGACAGCAGCACTTCAGTGGATTTCCAGAGGATCATCGGCTATTAAAGAGAAAAGCAGTTCCCATTAAAGCCAATCGCTGATCACACGAGTGCAGTTATCAGCGAGGGAAACTCTGTCTGATGTGCTTTATCCTTTATTAATCTGATCTAATCAATCGTAATCCACCTACTTGTATTTGCTTGTGTTCAAAAACTGGGTTTCTGTGTTGCAATTTGGCAAAAACTGCCACTGTGAAAATACTAAAGACACAAGTTAAAAACAGAAGACATTTAGAAACTATTATTTTCTTCTGTTTTTATTGTGTTAGGGTTCAATTTGACCCACATAGTGTATTGTTTAGAATTTGCTGCACAGAGACAAAATAAGAAAGACTTGTTGTTTTTTGTATTGACTACTTGCACACTGAGGTATAAATAGTATCTTATATTATTTGTACTTAATGTATTGCTATTTGTACTTTCTTTAAAGTCTTTTTCTCAAACCTTTGTGAGGGTGAAATGAGTTTCTCACTTCTGTTCAGCGCTGAAACGATCTAGAGATCCAAAAAACGAACAACCAGAAATAACCTTTGACAGATTTTTTGACTGCAACTCAACTTACTGAAGAAACAGTGAATTTTTCTTAGAAATTTCACAAGTTCTCATGTATTTCATATTCACAATTTATTTTTTCCCCCTGTTACCTTAGTGTTTTTCAAAGTGTTGATTTTTGTGAATTGCATAGAACCCAATGAGGGTCAATGGAGAGTCAATTTGACCCCAACACAAAAGTCGTAACAATTTATGCACAGCCTTTCCAAAACGCATCTGCGTGTCAAAACTTTGCATGCGCATTCATGACCCAAAATAAGAAATATTCACCAAATTTCAAAAAGAAATAAATAGGTTAACCACTATTTTGAGTACTTTGAAAATAAACTGCAAGTCAAATTGACCCCAACACAACAAAGCTTTCAGTTTAACTGTACCTTATGGTAATATTATCTGTATTTATTGTCTATATTTACTGTTGTCTTTTTAGTCCTTGTGACTGTTTACTACTGCTGTTTTCTGAAAAAAGTTTCTTGTTCATTTATCCACTGCAGTGCAACAAAAAAGTTTACTCTGACGTAAAGTGTAACCCAATAGTCTTGGGCACATAAAGAAATATTATAAACAGAAATGTGCATGATTGGTCAATCCAGTGTTCCAGTAATGTCAATGTCAGATTTATTCATAAAGCACCATTCATAAAGGTTCTTTGGGGAACCAAAAATTGTTTTTCTCTGGCATTGCATTGAAAACCTCCTTTTAAGAGTGCAGTTGACACTACTAGATTTATTAAGGAAAGATGACACAAAATAATGTTTCTTTGTGTCTTTGTGTCTTTCTACACCCTTATTATAATAAAGTAGCCTTTAATCCTCTGCACTGGTGTTTCAGCATGAGGCATTGAAATGCATTCAGAGGTGCTGAAACCACCGGTGCATGGTGTTTCTTTAGTCAAACGGTCTGTAAATGTAAAAGCTGTGAATGATTCAGTGTCAGTAAGTCCCGTTTGAGGATCTGTTCCTCATGTCACGGCCTGCTCGATCCTCTACAGAGCATCAGAATTATAATGCAGGTATTGTCTTGCATTCAGCCGCTTGAACTGAAGCATTGAAGAAAGCAGAACAATACGGCCATCAGCAGGAGGAGACAGCGCTGGGCTTATCTCACCGGGACACACCGGTCAGCAGCTCCAGACGGCTATTCCCCCTGATCCTCCAATGACAGCCAAATCCACAGCGCATCTCATGATCCCTGGACTTCTGCTCTGATTCACAGCGCTGGCCAAAATCATTACAACACTAGTGTTTCCAGCAGCTAAACATGGTTTGAAGTCAGTTATTTCTATCTTTTGCTGTAGTGTGTCAGTAGGAAATATCAGTTCATTGATTTAGCCATTAATTGTAATA
>JAFVLL020030122.1:0-88084 GCA_021397915.2 Tor tambroides | reverse complement strand
CTAGAGGTTGGCTCTATTACCAAAATTTTATATCACGATATGAGAAATTGTATTTCACTGTAACGACATATATATATATATACAGTATATATATATATATATATATATATATATTATCACAATATAGTTATTTTTGCTTTAAATGTGGTCTTTATGATATCCAAATTTTTCATAATTCTTGTCACCAGTGTCAATATCACAAAAAACGAATACTAGCCTAAATAAAAATAAATAAATAAGTAAAACTAAAAACTCAAGCTCACTGAAGACAAGTAAAACAGTCAGCGGTTAAATAAGAATAAGAAACTAATTACAAGCAATAGGACAAAAAAACTACAGTAGAACAAATAAATAAGAAATGCTACATACATTGTATAAAGTAATCAAATGTATAAAACACTGCATATTATTCACTGTGCAAATTAAATATATTTTTCTCTCTTTTGTTATTTGATTAACATGATTGACAGGCAGCAAGAATATCAGACTGCTGTCACTTTAAGAGCTGCCCGGATCCAACATACTATTACACGTTTTTTTCTCAACCGTTCTCTTTCACTTAAAGGGCTTTTCACACTGAACGTGAAAATTCGGCGCGATGGCGCTTTTGAATCGTAACAATAGATCCCTATGGGGCTATTCACACCAGGCGCGATCATTCGCAGCACGAAAAAACGAAAAAAAAAATTCGTCCTGTGTGTTTTGATTTTTTTTCCCCGTCGCTCCGCGATGAAATATATTTCTACACATGAAATATGAAAGCAAATAGACAAATGACTATGACGATATATTTTCTGTATGTGTTTTGTATGCAACTCATGATATTTTTATAACAATAAAGGATGTATATGACAATAAGCAATGTGAGGTTATTAAACATACAAAGAGTTTTTGTCTGCCTATTATAGAATCAAAATCAACTATAGATCACAATCGGAAGTTATTACAAGCACTCGATAATGGTTTAAAGTGGGTTTTAAGCAAAAACATTCATAATTAACATACATAAATTTTCAAATGTGGCTTGATTATGTTTGTATTTTAAGATGTTTTCTTATAAGCATTATAGATAGTTTGTGTTTCTGGCAAAGAACCAAACAGGCTATTTATCTTAATTTAATGTTGTATATTGAGCAGCGGACGATGTTAAATCCATGTAAGAGATACATATCTGAGCAAAAATGCATTGCTGGTCGGCGCCACCTAGCGTGCAGGCGTGAATTAGCAGAAGACGATCAATCATTTCGCGCTCGGTGTGAAAGTAACGTTCGTCGGTGATTCGCCTCGCTTTTTCACATCGCGCTTAGTGTGAAACGGCCT
This sequence comes from Tor tambroides, assembly GCA_021397915.2. Taxonomy (NCBI): domain Eukaryota; kingdom Metazoa; phylum Chordata; class Actinopteri; order Cypriniformes; family Cyprinidae; genus Tor; species Tor tambroides. Next base: position 86,764 of record JAFVLL020030122.1, on the reverse strand, counting down.
TAAAACCTAAATTACTGTGTTTACAAGGATACTTGCGAAGACGGGCATTTTGACCATTCAAGGCCTATAAAGTGGCAAAAATAATTCCGTTCAGTACTCTCATGCTCTATGAGCACCGTCTTCATGTGTACGCGCCTCTCTGATGGCGCTCAGTCTCACAAACAGTGCGCGCATACAGCGAAATGAGTTCTCGCTCGCTGCTGATTGCATTTAACCGCGTGAGCATGTAACCGCGATAGAGACAATAACGAAAAATCTCTACTTGTTGACAAATTTCTACCGATTAATCTATGTGTCTACTGGTATATCGCCCACCCCCATTATATACAATTCTTTTAGTTTATTCTTCAGTTTAGCTTTAGCATTAGCATATACCAATTATGTAAAATTCTTTAGGTTTATTCTTTAGTTTATCTTTAGCATTAACATATAATTTTTATATATATGCCTACATACAATACTCTCATTCTGTGTTCAAATATGCAAACTTCCAACCGTAAATATATGCTAAAAGCATTACGCCAAAATAGTAATATATCTGAACAGAATATAATACATCTGAACGCTTGTGCATTGTTTTGGATACATGCTAACATAAGCATCAGTCCGCAGATATTCGATTAAATGATCCAGTGGTGTATACAGTTCATACTGTGCAAGCGTGTGCAATGATGTCTAAATATAATTTAGAGTAGTATGACAGTTTATCACAGTCCTAAATTTACCACACACAAAAACAGAACAGTCCTCTTTTGCTAAATTGGTACAACAACATTGTGAATTTCTGTGATACACTGACCACTGAACTAGAAGTAAACCTTACAAGCCATTTGCATGTACCAACACAGTGACATCTCAAAGCTTGTAGGGCTTAATGTCACTGATTAGCATTGTTTTTATGGATTTAAGACATTCACAATAACTCTCATCGGTCTAGTAAAGCGTCCGGGAGCAATGGGAGCTCATTTAGCACAGCCATCAAAAATACTTTGTAACACTTCACTTGCCTGAAGAGAACAGAAAAGGAGACAACCTGAAGGCTGTATGACTCAATGTAAGGTAGGCCACTCTGTCTAAGTGACTGTTCCACTCGGTCAAACAAATAATTTCTTGCTCAGCAAACTTTTGGCCCTCAGCATCGGCAATTATTTTGACTGACGTGGTTGTTGCTATTACAGTGCTCTGACAATGGAGCTGGTGGTGGAAAGTGTGTCGTCAGCACACGGAAGAACTTTTGGTTTCCTCAAGCTGATAAAAATCACTGATATTTACCGAGCTTTCATCAAAAATGTCAAATTTAACAAGCTGTATTAAGTACTTGCTCCATAAAATGCAAGAATATCAGTGATGTTCTCAGTGAAACTTTTGCAAAGGTCTATCTCATGGTAAAAGGCAGCGACTGTAATGAGATAAAGAAGAAAAGTGACCACTGGTTTGGTTAAGGATAAGTGTTTCCAACACACAGTGCACTGGAGCGAATGTAAGAGTATTGCCCACATGGCCGCAGGCAAGGCAAGAAAATCTGACGTTATATGTGGTAAATTCCCAGGTACTTTGTTCCGTTTCAGAAACCACCCATAATTTTTTTTTTAAAAGGGAAGCCAAAATACTTCCTGTGCCCAGTCGGCCAACAGCTGGTCTGCCAAGGTGCCCCACGCAGGGTTTCCCTGGTACAGGCAAAATGCCAGAGATCCACTTCTACCTCATTCAGCCTCTGAGCTGGAATTTATCCAACTGCGCTGTCATGATTTAACTGCTATTGAATTTGATGTTGTATTTACTACAACTTCTGTCTTATAAAATGGCTACATTTTACATTATATTTGGTTTAACATAATCATTCTTAGGGTTGTCACGATTCCTCAATTCAATTTGAGTACTCGATTTTAAAAAATCCTCGACTGCAATTTGCCTTCGTCGAGTAAACGGCAAAATACCGGAAATGGCGCATTTTATGGACGAGAATCCATGAAACACATTATTAGTCCATTTTGCAAGGCTGCATGATATATTAATCCCATTTAAAAAATCATAATAAAGCATAATCCTATTGTGAATTCACAAACGCTACGATTCAATTAAATAAATATATGCGATGCAGGTTTAATATATGCGCTTTAATTATTTACATGCGTGTAGGTTACTTGCGTGCGTGTCAGAGTAGCTCCATTCACAGTAAATGCTGCTCCACACGAACTGTTATCATTTACATGATAGGAGCGTCTCAAACTCCATCTCTGCACATTGTTGTGATTTGGGTTTATTATAATGTTCATCTGGGAACACAACATGCACCATTTCATCAGATTTGTAAGGTACATTATTTATAAACCTATGCAAACCCAGGTGAATACACCAATATCTTTCTCAATATGCTAACTGTTCATCCTGATTTCAAAATAAAAGTTTAAACCCTTGCTCTGGGTTTATACATTTTGATGTGCACACATTCAAGAAATTACAGTGGCTGTGGTATTTCTGTTGTAAAGAAATGGCCACATATTAAAGATTAAGTGGACATTTGAATTAAATGTTGTTTAGTCAATAATAAACAAGGATTATATCATGCAGTAAAGTGTAAAAATAATCGTCAGGCCGTTGCCGCCCTCTACAGACGTTCGTGGAATGTAAATTAGCTCTACTGTTAATAATACATTCAATAAAACCATATGATTACTTGCTTTTGATACTTTATTTGAAGTAAATATTATTACCTCAGTGCTATTATATATGCATTTTAAGCAATTTTAAAGGCTATTAATCGCTTAGGTCTATTTTTATTACCACAAAAAATGTAATTACAAATATCCGATTACTCGATTAATCGTCAGAATAATCAACCGATTACTCGATTACCAAAATAATTGTGACAGCCCTAATTATTTCCTTATTTTGCACCGATATGCAGTCATCGCATACTGACATCTAGTGGTGTGGATGTAGCCTCATGCAAAAACAAACATATTTAGCTGTTGATGCCATTGTAGAAATTCAATATTCATCTTCAGTCATCATTTATTGCATGAGTCAAGCATTCAGTAACATGGCAGTTACCAAGATAAAGAGAGTAGAACACATCTGGTCATGTAATCACAAAATGGCCGCCACCATACCTGCTCCATATAAAATGAGTACTGAATTACAAACTGTGTTTTCACAAATTCAAAGATACGCTGAGGTGTCAGAATGTGGTGATACGTTTATGATGGGAAAAAAGATTTTAAAAAATGGCAGCACCCATGATGTGACCTGTTCAATGTAAAATAAAACAGCTTTTATTAGGCTACAAAGTTGAGTTGAATCAAATGAGCATTTATTCATTTAGCAAGAATGTTCTTAATGTATTACACTGAATTAAAAAAGGTAGGTCACATAAAATTTTTATACCACAGAATTACATATACCTCCTGCAAAAAGTGTCCCATTAAATCATGCATAAGAACATGTTTCATCAATGGCAGTGTGAGCTTTATGGGAAGTCTTGCCTAAGGCTTTCTAAATCAGGCAGTTTGAAGATCCAATTAATTATCACTTTGCAATAACAGCTCCCCTTCACACGCTGCAAAAAATGTGTGGCAGCATATTGCACCTCTGCATCGCACCAGTTATTTTTAACTTCAAAAAGCTCTGCCGTGGAAAGCTATTGCACTTTAATCAAAACCCGTGGTTCATTTTAAACAAATTTCATCCGCTTATCAGTATGAGAAAGCAAAAAGTCTGTTAAAGGTGTTAGTGAAGTACTTATTAATAACTGTGTCTTCACAAATGCAAAGTTGCACTGAGGTGTCAGAGCACGGTGATACATTTCAGATGGGAAAGCACTGGAGGGAAATAAAGGCTGGGTTTTTATATGATTCTTCAGACAAATTCTTCTGCTAGACTTTATGGAATGTGTTTTAATAATAGTTTTGGTCATGGACACTGTTCTCAACAACCCTTTAGCTGTGACTATAATGATCAAAATTTAAAAGAAAAAGCAATATATATACAGTATACACAGAGCTATGGAAAAAATCAAGAGACCACTTGAAAATTCTCAGTTTGTCTAGATTTACAAGGTATGGGTTTGAGTAAAATGTTAATATTTGTTTTATTCTATTTAGGTTTAATAACATTTCTTCCAAATTTCAAATAAAAATATTGCCATTTAGAGCTTTTTATTGATTGATTGATTGATTGATTGATTGATTGATTGATTGATTGATTGATTGATTGAAAATGACAGTTGGTCAAAATAACAAATGTTTTCATTTGTTGAGACTGAAAATCAGGGTTATTCCACCAAGTATTGGTTTCTTAACTCCTCTGAAGTTAAAACATTGGTATTGTGTTGTCTAAAAATGAATATAATCATGCCTGAAAATATGGCATCTTTTTTGTTGTTGTTGTTGTCTTCTTTTGTTATTTTGACCACTTGTCATTTAAAAAAAAAATCTCTAAATGGCTCATTTTTTATTTCAAATTAAGAAATGTCATCATTAATACATTTTACATCACTATCCAGATAAAAAAAATCCAGAGAAACTGAGAATTTTCAATTTAAAAATGGTCTCTTCATTTTTTTACATTGCTAGTACAGAAATAAATAAATCAAGGCCAATTTTTAGGCTTTGGCTTTGTGTTATATTATTGAAATTGTATGTCATTTTAATGTTCACAAACTGGCCCCATTCACATCCATTGAACACATCCAAGCAAAAGGTGGAAATAATTTTATGACAATCAACATTATGCCACAAATGTTGTCAACTTGTATTGAACCCAGAAAATATTCATTTAAACATTAAAAAGACTATTTATATTTATTCATTAGCTACAACCATATAACTAATGCAATATAATTGGCATAAACACTTTGTAGTTGGATACTCAATCACAACAGGCCTCTTTCACTTGTTAACTGCTTCTGGTTTCCTCCGAAAGTCTTTCCTCTGTCCCTTGTTACACCCCCAGCTAGTGATTAACTGTAGCGGTCAGCCTGGGTGAACTCGACAGAACTGCTTAAAACTTAATGATGAGGAATGGGGCTCTGAGTTTTTCTTTCCCTGAAGACCTGAATCCCACCTCATAAGCCAAGCCGAATATATATACCAGTTTCATGGAGCTGCAAGCAGTGACCTGCATCCGTGCTGTAAACGAGTGACTAAAACTCTGTATTAGAGATTGATTAATTAAACTCACCCTGGCTGTCACATTTTTTAATAACGTGTTTGCCAGGATAGTCCGAAGAGATTCCTGGCCATGTGACCTTAAGACGCTAATGCAGAGTAATGTTGCCGACGGGCAAGAAACCATGAACCCTGTGCGATCACGAGTCACTTGGCTGGTGACCTTGCTTTTCCAGGCCATTTCTCTTTTAGCAGACCTTACACTGTAAAATGGGACAGATCGGTCTGAATTCTCAGGCTCACTTATGGACTTAAACCTAAAGTTTTAGGAATCTGTGGAAAAACTTGTCTTAAGAAGCCTGCCTTGAGATATAGGTTACATAAAAGGCTTTTCATTAAAGCCCCGTTCAGTCACATTTGAATGTAGATGTCTCCCATGTCAGGGTTTACTACTGTGAGAAGCTCGTGACACTTAAAGAGACTGAATTTTAATTTTTGTAAGTTTCTTTTTGCTACCCGTTAAAAGAGCAGCTAGCTAAGCTACAAATTACTCTTTAGAACAATCAGCTATGCTAAGCTAAGCTTCAAAGAAAGGGCCTAGTTAAACTACATGCTACATGGAAAAAGCTGACTTGCTACATGTAAACTACTTATGTTTTCATCTGTGATTTATTAAATTAGAATGCTGTAATTTACTAAAATGCCTTTACATTTAAGTCCTGTCCAGTCACATTTGAATCTTGAGGTCTTCCATGCTAGTTTTAAAAATCTCTTTTACTACTAAGTGAAACCTGTGACACTTTAAAGTGACTGAATTTTAGAAAGCGGCTAGTTACACTACATGCTAGGCTACATGGAAAAACCTGACTTGCTACATGTAAAATACTTACTATATGTTTACATTGAAGTCATGTTCAGTAACATTTCAATTTAGAGGTCTTCCAGTTTTAAAAATCTCTTTTACTATTGTAAGAAGCCTGTGACACAAGAGACGGAATTTTATTTTTTGTAAGTGTTGTGAAAGCTACTTGCTAAAAAGCAGTTAGCTAAGAAAGCTGATAGTTATATGCTACATGGAAAAAGCTAACTTGCTATATGTAAGCTACATACTTATGTTTTCATGTAAAAATAATATGCTATAATTTGTTCAAATGTCTATTTTTTAAACAAAAATATCCAAAGGTATTAACATGAGTGAGTCGTTTCAAAGAACTGATTCAAAACAATGAATGAATGAATGAATGAATGAATGAATGAGGCATTTATATAGCGCTTTTTTGTGTATTGCTGTACACCCAAAGCTGTACACAATCATTCACTCCTGATTCGTACTTGAATCACTTGTTCTGATTCTAAACAGCTGACAGAGAATACAAGTATTTTTGGCTGAAATATTGTAACATTGTCGCTATACACAATGTTAAACAGCTATTTACCAAATAAATTAGCTTTGCTACTAAGCTGCATGATTTTGAAAACTCCACCTTGCTACTATTGCTCTAATTTTACACATAATTTTGCTTTTTACACACAGTCTGAGTAAACAAGCTGGGGTTGCTGTACTGTATCTCTGCTATTAAAAGATCAAAAAACAAAGTTGCACTAAAAAGCTATATTTAGAGACCAGGATATGCTTATTTTTTAATTTAAGGTCAGTACTCAAAACTTTCAGAACACCTTGCTACCATCTTAGCAGTGCCCTGTGATTTTTACACTTATAAGCTGAGGCTGAATAACAAACTACTCATTTCAGTACTCATTTCAGAGAAGAAATGAAGGCGTGAAAGAGAAGAGAACCAGATAAAGCGCAACATTCACTAGCATGTATGAATTTCTAATAGTGTCCCATGGATTTTTCAAAGGGTCAGCGTGAAGCACACACACAAACTAAAGCTATAGATCTGATATCTCTAGATCTGATAAGTCGTGGACATGGCAGGCTGCATGCTGAGTGTGATATGTCTCGGGGGCAAGTCGGGATCAAACACCTTGGAATTCAATGTCGAGAACTAAAGGAGACCTCACCACACACATACACACAACGCTCAAGCAGCCACAAGCATACCAGTTCTGTACAGTACAAACAAGACACACAGGGATACATACAGGCCCTTTTGGAGATATAAACCACACCTAGAAATGTATGCAATGGCATTCGACAACAGAATATAAACACAAGCGGCATATGCAAAAACCTTTTAACCAAGTTGATTTTTTGTGGAAGTGCTTGTGCTATATTATTGTGCTATATTTAAAATAAATGTCATAATATATATAAATAGTGTAAAAATGACATTAAGTGTGAGTTTAGTGTCTAAATACTTTGGGGTATTTGGTATTTATAATCACATTAAGTGCATATAATATAATATAATATAATATAATATAATATAACCTACAGAGGGTAAGTGGTTTGGAAAATGGATAGATAGATTAATGGATAAAATGTGATTAATTTTTTGCTATATTATAATATATAGATATGCAGCTGCTGTTACAGTATATTATCTTTAACAATATAATAAATTTTAGTGGCAATATATCATATTTTCATATTATATATTATATTATATTATATTATATTATATTATATTATATTATATTATATAGCCTACAGAGGGTAAGTGGTTTGGAGAACGCATGGACAGATAAATAGATAAAATGTGATTATTTTTTGTTATAATATTGATAATAGCTGCTATTATATCATAAAAATATAATTACATTTTAGTGAATGTATTATATTACTTGATGAATGGATAATATAATATTAAGTAATATAATTTAATATAATATAATACATTTTAGAGGTTAAATTATATTATATTAATATATTATTATATTTAATAATATTTGTATTATTATTATTATATTACTAATATACTTCTTAATTTTGCAGGAATGCCTGGATAACAAATGAGCCTCACAAAATTAAGATGTGTAGTCATGCGTTGGTCTGCAGGCCTGAGACAGCTGCTGACCTATTACCTCATTACACTTATTATGCAGATCTATTCACCTGACACTAAGCAGACTACAAGGACAACCTTCCATTTGCATAAACGCAAAAAAATAAACAACTGACCTATCCCTTATAGTGTCACGATTTTGCTAAAGCAGACACAATTCTGACTCTCGCTTTTAAAAGGACAATGACAAATGGTTAAAAGCATTAAATGTCAATTGATAATGAAGTTGCAGCGCTTAAGTACACTCAGCTTAGCATGTGGCAAAACATCTCTAATGACTTTTGAAAAATATGGCAGAATGAGTGATAAAACCGCTCTGTTCCAAAACCTAGTGAGCTGATTTGATAGATTCTACAGCCTACACAGATAACTGACTACTGAGACAGCATCCTAAATGCAATGGAACCTAATAAATAACTGATTTGGAACACTACCTAGTCAGCAACTCCTAGTCAGCCACATGCTCACAACTGATTCCAATGCAACAATTTGGCACCAGAAATATTTTTACATTCACTTTTCCCATAAATATTTTAAAGTCTTTTAAAATGAATCATAAGTTGATGTCTTTTCTGAAAGATACAGTACATGCAGTGTATACTTATTAAAATACACACAGGACAACCTTAAAAGGCTGTCTACATAGGTATCTTGTTTTGTGAATGAGCAGACTGTGAGCATGCTTACTAATATAGTTTAATGTGACAAATATCTCCTCCATTGGTATCATATTAGTTCCTCCTTGTGCATACTGAATATGAAGTATGCAGGACTGTTCATTTCCTCTTAAAGGAGGATGCCTGTCGTGATCACTGTTTCCCTCAGCTGCAAGGACAAAAAGCATCAGGAGTGATGAGAAGCATATGTTCTTTAAAACTGAATTTCAGACCTCATTTGTGCTCGGCTAATCCCTCATTCACACACTGTTCTCCATAAGCAAACACTTCAGATAATTCACTTCCCATCAGGATGTATTACGCACTGAGAGGCAGTAAGATCTCTCCAAATCAAACCAGACACGGCAGGAGACTCTTGCTGTATATTACAGAATGGAGGATCCGCTGTAGTGCTGCTGTATTGTTTGGGGAGTAACTTAACTACATTTCAGTATATCTTAAATCAAGTCATCTATGTCTGTGATGGAAGTGGATAGAGAAAAAAAAATATTGCACCCTATTCTGTCACCCAGAGGTTGCTCTGTCATATCTCAGGAGACTTAATGGTGCTCGCAGGCAATGTTTTTTGGGGGTTTTTTTTCATAAGTTTCTTTTAAAACTTCTTAGAAGGTATAAAAATAAACACAAACAAGATTAATGTAGAAAGCAAAGCCCAGAAAAATTTTGTCTTGGTAGAATCTGATAAAAATGATTTTGAAATGATTTTGAAAAGTAGTTCAGTAATTTGATCTACAATAGCCTTTATCATATGATACACATAATATATAATATAATAATATATACATAATATAATGATACACAATTTTATACACACACACATACATATATGTGCACACAATTTTCTCCTGATTTTATTGAAAAAAATCATAATTATAATAATAATTAGAATTATTATTTATTATTCAAATATGATTTAATTATTTAAATTAGTGCTGTCAAACAATTAATCGCGATTAATCGCATCCAAAATACAAATTTTTGTTTACATAATATATGTGTGTGTACTGTGTATATTTATTATGTACATATATATATACACACACATGCATGTATATATTTTTAAAAAAATATGTTTATATATTAAATATATTTATATATGATATAAATTATATGAATATAAATATTTACTTGTAAATATAGGTAAACATTTTCAAAATATATGCTGTATGTGTGTGTATTTATATATATACATAATAAACATACACAACACACACACATATATTATATAAACAAAAACGTTTATTTTGGATGTGATTAATCACGATTAATCGTTTGACAGCACTAATTTAAATATACATTTTATTGATGCTGAAATATCACATCTAATGGAGCGTAAGATTCTGTTAACCGACAAGTATTTTAGTCATTGGTTTCTGACATTTCTTCCCAGATGCAAAGTTAAGACACTTTTAAGAATAATTCAATCAATTATTGCTGTCCACGCAAAAACTAAACGATTCAACAGTGAAGCTAACCTAAGACATAACCTTACCTATACATTTTAGTGTATTTCTGAACTGACCAGCACCTCTATCAGCAAAAAAAAAAAAGCAGGAATATTGGACCTGGCTGCAGTGGCTTATCAGAAACCAACAGTACTTGCAAGAATGTGGGAGCTCAATCGACTGCATCCACTTGTGGGATCCTTTTCATACATATGGATGCTCAACCGCAGGCTTTTGCGAGTGGAGTGATCGATTGGAGCGTGTGAGTGTTGGTGGAGGATGGGTCAGGGGTGATGATTCACATGCCCCCATCACTAAGGGTGAGTTTCATTCAACTGCTGTCATATGTTTGGGTGTGCTTTGAGGCGAGAGCTCTCATTAATGGGGCCTCGGGGGACAAATAAATAGAGATCGCTGTGGGATTGTAATTAATTTGGCATCCTAATCCAGACATTACACTGAGGGAGTTTGACACGTTACAAAAGCAGGCTACTTAACAGCACTGTCAGATTTATATGATAGCATAACGCTTTTAAAAGGCATTTAAGATTACTTAAGATAATAAGTGAGAGATACACATTAAAGGAGTAGTTCAGCCAAAAAATGCAAATTTGCAGAAAATTTACTCACTCTCAGGCCATCCAAAATGGAGATGAGTTTGTTTCTTAATCAGAGCAGATTCGGAGAAAATTGTCATTACATCACTTGCTCAACAGTGGATCCTCTGCAGTGAATGGGTGCCGTCAGAATGAGAGTCCAAACAGCTAATAAAAACATCACAATAATCCATAAGCAATCCACACCACTCCAGTCCATCAGTTAACATCTTGTGAAGTGAAAAGTTGCATTTGTGTAAGAAACTAAATCATTAAGGTGTTTGAACTTTAAACTGTTGCTTCTGGCCAAAAAAACTGTTAAACTGTTGCTCCATCCTCTGATGTCCTCTTGCATCAAAATCCACCCACTCAATTGTTTAGAACTGTTTTGTACTGTTTTTGCTTATAAACAGTGCTTGATTTGTGCATATTTCTCTCCTGATTCAGACGAGACAAGCTTTTCACTGGAGAAAGCAATATTATGGATAGAAGACTCATTTTTTTTTATTACAAACACACTGTTTTCACAAGATGTTAGTTGATGGACTGGAGTGGTGTGGATTATTTTGATGTTTTTATCAGCTGTTTGGACTCTCATTCTGACGGCACCCATTCACTGCAGAGGATCCACTGGTGAGCAAATGATGAAATGCTAAATTTCTCCAAATCTGTTCACATAAAGAAACAAACTCATATAAATCTTGGATGGCCTGTGGGTTAGTATAATTTCAGCACATTTTCATTTGTTTGGGTGAACTATTCCTTGCAGCATTCATATAAAGAAACTGCATAATAACCATAAGTGATGAATTCGTGACTAAACAGGCTGTTTAAAAGTTACCAGTTCATACCTATCCTGTCAACAGCCGAAATGACAGCTGAAATGCAGCCAGAATGGATCCATTTAAAATCCATCAGTTCTTGAGAGCAGAATGTCCCAGTAGACAAACTCCCAATGCTGGATCTGCTCTTCATTTCATTCGTATCTGCTACTGGTTTCTATTCTAAAAGCTGTGGTCCCATCAAAATGACCAATTCCTCTTAAAAGACTAAATGACCCATAATCAGTGCTAAATCACAAGTGCACTTGTTAAATAATAGACAGCAGTAATTAAGAATCAGCACCTCCTGAATAGCCAATATTGCAAAAAATAATGGCTGTATTAAAACAGGTTTCCCTAAACACTCTCCCGCAGTGCTCCAGACTGTGACTAAAATGGTTGCAAGCTTGATTCAAATGAACTCAAATGAACTGATTCTTTTTAATGAGTCAGTCTAAAAGATTCACAAAGCAGTCTCAAACTCGATCGTCAGTTAGCAACTTGAATCAGATTCACTCAGTCAGTAAATCGTTGAAAGCTGCTGTCTTGATTTAACAATTGACTCACTCATTTTTGAATTATGTCTGATTGAAATGAACCAGAAATCTCTGAATCAATCATCTTTGAGACTTTGACTTCTTACTGACTGGTTGCTTATATGATAATGTTTAAATAAAAATAAAAATACAAATATATATATATATATATATACAAATGTTGATATGTATTGTATATGTATTGCATGTTGAATTAATTATGACTGTTTATTAATTATCTAAAAATAACCACCTTTAACTGTAAAGCAGTGGTTTCATCAGGTTCTTCACATAATATTTAGAACTACAGAGAATATTAGATCACATAGGCCTATATATACACAAATGAAACATTGAAATGGTTCTTGTTAAAATCACTGAGGCAAAAATAACTTTTGGGGATCACTTTGGGACAATAAGGCATGATTCACAGGGTGATTCATTCTTAGATAATGTGTTCTCTAATGAACGGTTTAGCTGTTTAGACATCATTTTGAAGTCTTTTCAATACTGACCTCAAATAACAAGGTCTGCCGGCAGGAACAATATTGGTTTGGTTTGGTTGAGCTGTGAGACTTATAACTCACTTCCCACAAATGATTCAGTGAATGATTTAGTATGGATATGACAACAAAAGCTAGATATACTTTGATCAAATCTGCATATTCATACTTGATATTTAGTGCATACTGTGCTTGATAATATGCAGGTAAACAATCTAAAAAAAGAACAATTAGCAGAAGCCTTTTCTGTTTTATTGACACTCTTATTGCTGTTTCCTAAATATTTAATGTTCCTCAGTTTGGAGCATTACATTATGTGGCACTAATTCACAGGCAGCTAATTTACTCGTGTATCATTCATGAGGCTACAGGCATATACTGAAAATACACAGAAGTTTCACTGAAAGGTGTGAAAAGGTATGCAGTTTATTATATTAAAACACCTATTTTAATGTGCAGAAAGAAGCAAGTAATTTTCAGGTTAAATAAAGAAAGTACCAATTTATCCATTTTTGTAAATAAATTAAACTGAAGTTGTTTCTAACTCTAAAAATACATTAGAAGAAGAGTCATATTGACTATGGAAGCCTGTTTCTGGAACAGAAAAAGTATAAAAAATAAATTAATTTAAAAAAGCTAAGTGCGACTTTAAAAAAAGAAAACAATTTTATATATATATATATATATATATATATATATATATATATTATTGTATATTATTATTATTATTATTTTTTTTTGTGAAATCAGAATTGGAAAAAAACGCAAGAAACTCACAATTAGGCTACTTTTTACATTTTTTTATTCTGTGGTGGAAAAAAACTAAATTGCAAAATGAAAACTCAGAATTAAGAGAAAACTCACAATTGTGAGATGTAAAATAAGAATTGCAAGATATAAACTTGGTTGCATTTATATCTCACAAATTTGCGAGATTTTCTAGAATTGCGAGAAAGTCTGAATTTTGCGAGAAGGTTGCAACTTTCCGTCTTTTGGATGAGACGTTAAACCGAGGTCCTGACTCTCTGTGGTCATTAAAAATCCCATGACACTCATCGTAAAGAGTAGGGGTGTAACCCCGGTGTCCTGGCCAAATTCCCTCCGCTGGCCCTTGTCAATCATGGCCTCCTAATAATCCCCATTCACTTGATTGGCTCTATCACTCTCTCTCCTCTCCACCTGTAGCTGGTGTGTGGTGAGCGCACTGGTGCCGTTGTCCTGTGGCTGCCGTCGCATCATCCAAGTGGATGCTGCACACTGGTGGTGGTTGAGGAGAGACCCCCCCACATGATTGTAAAGCGCTTTGGGTGTATAGCAATACGCAATAAAGCGCTATATAAATGCCTCATTCATTCATTCATTCAACTACCTTTTTTCATTTTTTTTTCTGTTGTGGAAACGGGCTTCCACAATTAGCTGGTTCATACGCATTTGAAAAGCTCTTTCAGGTTTGATCTGAACTCTCGGTTTTGAAGGATGTAGCAGACTATGAAATCTGGCATACTTTACTACTGTACAATATCACTTAACCACTGCGATCCAGGCTCTTTAAAATGCCGAAATAAGATCATCTTTGCAAGCCTAAATTTATGGCAGTTTATAATGCTTGTTTCCATCATCTGATGAATAACTGACGCTGTGATCATCTAAATCTAAATTAAATTGTGCTTACCACCTGGTCTCTGCACACAGTATCACTATGACGTTAATTGCACGAAATAGCAATGAGTTTTGAATACAGCGCAATCTATTATGAGCCTAATAAGATGGAAGTTGCTGAGCTGAAATATCACAGCGTTTAGTGAATTCGCCCCTCAGCGTTCTTCCTGTCCTACCCTTAAATTCATGGGAACTTGATGCAACCAGTGTGAAAACTCTATGGGATAATTTCCTAGATGTTTCGCAACAGTTTGCAAACCCCAAATCTGCTAAGATATTACTTTCAAAGTGGCTTTTTCTAGATTATTTCTCTGTGGAGGTTCATAACTGCTGTTGATTAGCCCAATTACTGTGGTGTAATCAGCAATTTGATGATGTGGATGTTTCCAGTACACTGCAGAATCTTACATAAGTGCAGTTTTGTGCTTAGAGCAGAGCGGAGCAGAGGCCTAAAACACCCATAGTCTGCAGTTTAGCAAATCTACAAGCTGAAGATAGAACTGCATAGACCCTACAACAGCAAGTTTCAAGAATAGCACTCAAACAGGCATCTAAACATGTTTTTTGCACTCCCCCAGGTGCAAAAGTTGGTATCATTCATGGATGTTTATGTAGCACTTTGAGACTATTTAATTATTCCAGTTCTTAATGACATGGTTTCTTATCAGCTTTATTAATTATTCTTTCAGTAAGTTTTTAGGAAGAAATATTTACAAAAATCAGATGCAATTCCATTACCAAATGATAAAATAATTATGATAATGAATACATTAAAAAAAAGCAAAAGTTGTCTTTAAACCGAATTTTTAGAGGCAGTAAAAATACAATTTAGTGACAGAATATCTTAGTTATTGAGTTTTAAGAACCAACTCATAAGAGTTGTGAGTTAAGAAAACATACTACATTGGTTGCGCTGTATGTTTTGGATTCAACAGCTCATAATAATCATTTGTTCAGGAATTGGAATACATTGGTCACCCTGTGTATTTTCGATTCGATAAAAAGCAGCATCTCAAAAGTCATTTGTTTAATAAATCGAAATACACTTACTGTGCTGTATTTTTGTGATTTGCTAGAAAGAAATAGATTTTAGAGTCATTTGTCGATGAATTGACTATATTGTTTGCTCTGTATGTTTTTGATTCAATAAAAATAGGAAAGGTTCATACATTTTTTTATGGATAGGACAGTAGTGAGAGACAACAGGAAAGCACTGGGAGGAGATCAGCAAAGGACCTCGAGACAGGACTCGAACTCGGGTCGCCGTATTAACCACGAGGCTATTGGCACCGACAGGTTCATATATTTTTGTTTACTAATTAAACAACACTGATAGCACTATATGTTTTTGATGCACTAAAAAGAACCGACTTGTACGAATCATTCTTTTGGGAATCAGACTACTTTGCACTGATTCATCTGTAACGTTACAGTGAATTCTGAGTATTTTAGTAAAGTATGTTACTATGTTTTGCACTGTACATTCTGTTGCAATGCAACAGTGAATTCTCAATATTTTCATACAATATGTAGATTCAGTTGAAATGTTATAGTGAATTTGGAGTATTTTCCTACAAGTTTTGTGTTGTATATTCAGTTGCAATGTTACAGTGAATGTAGTATTTTGTACAATGTTTTGCTCTGTAGATTCAGTTGCAATGTTACAGTAAATTCTGAGTATTTTCATGCAATGTTTTGCGCTGTAGATTCAGTTGCAACATTACAGTGAATTCTGAGTATTTTCATGCAATGTTTTGTGCTGTAGATTCAATTGCAACGTTACAGTGAATTCTGTGTATTTTTGCATAACATGTTTCACACTGTAGATTCACTTGAGATGTTACAGTGAATTATGAGTATTGCACATAGATTTAGTTGTTACAGTGAATTATATATATTTTGGTACAATGTTTCATGCTGTACATTCAGTTGCGATGTTACAGCGAATTCTGGGTATTTTCGTAAGTTTTGCTTTAGATTCAGTTGCGATGTTACAGCGAATTCTGAGTATTTCTGTACATTTTGCTTTAGATTCAGTTGCGACGTTACGGTGAATTCTGAGTATTTCTGTACGTTTTGCCTTAGGTTCAGTTGCGATGTTACAGTGAATTCTGAGTATTTCTGTACATTTTGCTTTAGATTCAATTGCAACGTTACAGTGAATTCTGAGTATTTTTGCATAACGTGTTTCACACTGTAGATTCACTTGTGATGTTACAGTGAATTATGAGTATTGCACATAGATTTAGTTGTTACAGTGAATTATATATATTTTGGTACAATGTTTCATGCTGTAGATTCAGTTGCGATGTTACAATGAATTCTGAGTATTTTCGTACGTTTTGCTTTAGATTCAGTTGCGACGTTACAGTGAATTCTGAGTATTTCTGTACGTTTTGCTTTAGATTCAGTTGCGACATTACAGTGAATTCTGAGTATTTTTTTACTGCATGTTTCACACTATAGATTCACTTGAGATGTTTACAGTGAGTTATGATGTATTGCACATAGATTTCGTTGTTACAGTGAATTATATATATTTTGGTACAATGTTTCATGCTGTACATTCAGTTGCGCGATGTTACAGCGAATTCTGAAGTATTTTTAAATACGTTTTGCTTTAGATTCAGTTGCGATGTTACAGCGAATTCTGAGTATTTCCGTACGTTTTGCTTTAGATTCAGTTGCGACGTTACAGTGAATTCTGAGTATTTTCGTAAGTTTTGCTTTAGATTCAGTTGCGATGTTACAGCGAATTCTGAGTATTTCCGTACGTTTTGCTTTAGGTTCAGTTGCGATGTTACAGTGAATTCTGAGTATTTCCGTACGTTTTGCTTTAGATTCAGTTGCGACGTTACAGTGAATTCTGAGTATTTCTGTACGTTTTGCTTTAGATTCAATTGCAACGTTACAGTGAATTCTGAGTATTTTTGCATAACATGTTTCACACTGTAGATTCACTTGTGATGTTACAGTGAATTATGAGTATTGCACATAGATTTAGTTGTTACAGTGAATTATATATATTTTGGTACAATGTTTCATGCTGTAGATTCAGTTGCGATGTTACAGTGAATTCTGAGTATTTTAGTACGTTTTGCTTTAGATTCAGTTGTGACGTTACAGTGACTACTGAGTATTTCTGTACGTTTTTCTTTAGATTCAGTTGCGACGTTACAGTGAATTCTGAGTATTTCTGTACGTTTTGCTTTAGATTCAGTTGCGACATTACAGTGAATTCTGAGTATTTTTGCATAACATGTTTCACACTGTAGATTCACTTGAGATGTTACAGTGAATTATGAGTATTGCACATAGATTTAGTTGTTACAGTGAATTATATATATTTTGGTACAATGTTTCATGCTGTACATTCAGTTGCGATGTTACAGCGAATTCTGAGTATTTTCGTACGTTTTGCTTTAGATTCAGTTGCGATGTTACAGCGAATTCTGAGTATTTCCGTACGTTTTGCTTTAGATTCAGTTGCGACGTTACAGCGAATTCTGAGTATTTCTGTACGTTTTGCTTTAGGTTCAGTTGCGACATTACAGCGAATTCTGAGTATTTCCGTACGTTTTGCTTTAGGTTCAGTTGCGATGTTACAGTGAATTCTGAGTATTTCTGTACATTTTGCTTTAGATTCAGTTGCGACGTTACAGTGAATTCTGAGTATTTCTGTACGTTTTGCCTTAGGTTCAGTTGCGATGTTACAGTGAATTCTTAGTATTTCTGTACGTTTTGCTTTAGATTCAATTGCAACGTTACAGTGAATTCTGAGTATTTTTGCATAACATGTTTCACACTGTAGATTCACTTGTGATGTTACAGTGAATTATGAGTATTGCACATAGATTTAGTTGTTACAGTGAATTATATATATTTTGGTACAATGTTTCATGCTGTAGATTCAGTTGCGATGTTACAATGAATTCTGAGTATTTCCGTACGTTTTGCTTTAGATTCAGTTGCGATGTTACAGCGAATTCTGAGTATTTCCGTACGTTTTGCTTTAGATTCAGTTGTGACGTTACAGCGAATACTGAGTATTTCTGTACGTTTTGCTTTAGCCTCAGTTGCGACGTTACAGTGAATTCTGAGTATTTCTGTACGTTTTTCTTTAGATTCAGTTGCAACGTTACAGTGAATTCTGAGTATTTCTGTATGTTTTGCTTTAGATTCAGTTGCAATGTTACAGTGAATTCTTAGTATTTTCGTTCAGTGCATTGCACTGTAGATTCAGATGAGTGAATTCTGAGGATTTTAAAATAATAGGTTTTGTGCCTGTTTCCAAACAAGATTTTTGGTTACTAATTGTACCAATTATGTAACTTGCTGGTGGCAGCAGAAAAACATGTACAGTACCAAAAATTTCACAACATCAGCATAGTTGGTAAAACATCTAGGCCTATTTAATAAAATGTTTCTTATTTATTTGTTGATTCCTAAAAAATCCTAAAGCATGGCTACGTTTGAATTGGCCATCAATGGAAAACCAACCTTGACCCCTAACATTACTATCGTATCTTATAAAATAAATCTCATCTGCTGCTGCCGTTGCTCGCATTCAGTATGACAATTTCCACCATCCAAATACTGCACATTCAAGAAACATGCAGCCCTCTCTTTAAGCTTCACGCTCTGTGACCTCATTTCCTGTCTTGTGCTAAAACATATGCCCTCAGGTGGACTGACCCCACTCATATCTCTTCACTGAGTCAATACAGGGTGACAGTCACACCAGTGCACTGACCACATTTCATCTAAGTAAAAGAGAGTTGGCGTAGGAGGCTGGCATGAAAACACAGATGTTTTTTTCACAGCCTCGGCTACAGGAAAGAATGAATATCTTCCCTCCCCCGTTTCTCTGACTGTGCTAAGGCTGTGTATTGATTAAGACTGCAATGCGACGCTTCACCTAATCTAATGCCATAATAGGGACCTGGAGGTGGCAATCATACCCTGAATGCCAAACAAATCAAGTCGATTTACACACATGCACATCCACATTCATACTTCATTCATGGTTCATTCTACAAACTGATCACTTTGTTTTTAAAGCAACATGTATTTACAAGTTTTGATTTTTTTTTTTTTGTAGACAAATCAAATTTACCTCTGACTGAAATTGCACTTTCAGCTAATTTATTTTGTGAAAAGCAATTATTTTATTGCATTATTCATTCAGATCATTCAAGTATGAAGCAATTCTTCAGGGTACTTTATTAGTAAAACCATTATTTCTTAAATTGAAAAACACACATTTGCACACATGCACATCTGTACTCATTCATCATTCATTCTACAAACCGATCACTTTTATTTTAAAATAACATGTATTTACAAGTTTTTAATTTTTTCTTGAGACAATTCATAAAGGTAGCCTATTTACTGTCTAAAATTGTACTTTCAGCTAATTTATTCTGTGATAAAGCAATTATTTTATTGCATTATTTATTTATTCAGATCATTCAAGTATGCAATTCCTTCAGAGCACCTTATTAGTAAAATCATTATTTCCTAAATTGAAAAATACACATTTACACTTCGTTCATGCTTCATTCTACAAACCGATCACTTTGTCTTTCAAACAACATTATTTTAATTTTTCCTGAGACACTTCAGTTCATTTATTCTGTGAGAAAGTAGTCTTATTTATTATTTTATTGCATTATTTATTTATTCAGATCATTCTTGTGTGAAGCAATTGCTTTAAGGCACCTTATTAGTAAAGCCATTAATTCTTGAATTCAAAATGAAACTAACAAACAAAAATCTAATAACATGAAAAAGAATAAAACATTAAAACTAACAAAATGAGATTTTATCTATGCAATTGTAAATAAAGACAAGACACTACAAAAGTGGGCAGCTTCTGAGTGATTAAATCACAGAACTGGTAAACAAAGAAAGCAAACAAGTGAATCCAAACAGCATCCCACATCTTAAAATCCAATAAATGCATCAAATGTCTTCACTTAAAGCAATTTGTTCTTTTTCTATTTAAACACACGCCCCCAACATCACCTATGTCTGTTCTACTCTGATCTCAGGTGCGTAGCGGTCAGAGTGTTTCAAGTCTTATGTCTGCTTTACAGGCTAGATGAATGAGGCAGGCATTACCCTTGCACCGACGCAGTCTGCAACTGGTGACCAATAAAGTCATTATCTGAACCGGATTGTGATGTCTCCTTTATTCTTCCCCTTCATGAAATATGCATGAATATATTTCACACTTCTGACTGGATGAGCTGCTAAAATATACATGCAGTCAGTATGACTGTCTGAATCGTTCTTAACTTTCCATTTACCTGACTGGGATAAAGTGCTTCATCAATGAGCTCAATTGCTGTTTGGCCAATAGTTTAAACTGTAGGGGATACAGAATCCATCTTAACATCAACTATTTTTTATATTGTGTGACGACTTTGTGATATGAAGCACTGCAGAAGGCCATATGTAATTTTGTGGTTTTACGTCCATTTAAAATGTTAAACAGCTTCTTGCACCAAACAGTAACAATTTAGAGATACATGACCACATTAGCAAATTGTCTGGAATATTATGGTCAAAGAAGGCCTGTTTCCAATAGTGTAGCAATGTATAAACCACAGTTCTGTCATTACAACTCTTGGAAAGTTTAACATGGTAATATACATGACAATGATAATGTGTTTGGTCTTGGCGGAATAGATCTGCTACGCTGCTCCTGCTGTGGCAGAGCAAATACCGAGACTTGTTACTGCCAATACATCCACACATGCTGCTGTGAGCATTCAAGAAATACTGCACCAGATCTATACAGGTGAAGCTGGGGGAGGTGGAGGGTTTCTGAAGTGTGCGGCAACTGCTACAGCAAGCACTAGCCGAGTATATTTGAATGTTGAGCTGCAAGCTCATTGGCTGCTGATGGAAAAGGGAACCAATCAGCTGAGCTATGCAAGTAATGATGTCATTATATCAGATTGAGTTAGACCTATCGGCCTGTGCCATCTAGAGTTTCATGACAGAGCTTTGTGTTTCACACATAAATCACTTTCAAACTAAGTAACTTTCTATTCAGTAGACCAATGAGTGACCAACTTGAAATAAACCTGAAGAGAAATTGCATAGATTGTTATTAAATTCGATTTTGACTGTGAAAATTCATTAGAATGTGACCACATCTTCAGAATTCCCCTTATGAAAATTAGTGTAGCATCCATGTTTTGTTTTTTTTGCCATACTGACTACCATTTGTATAACTACGGTTTTACTACAAGTAAAAAAAAACATGGTTTATCTGTGGCTACCAAGGTTTAACTATAGTAACCTATTTCGGTTTTATTTGTAGTAAAACCGTGGTTAATTTTCATAAGGGTGAAAGAAGCTAGCAAACAGAAGTCACGCTTACCAGAGGATGTTAAGATTTCAACATAAAGTGAGATTAGAAAACATTAGCAATAGCATTTAGTGACACTTCACAAATATAGTAAAAACCATTAGCATTTGTTTATGCTAACTACGCTAGCAGGAGCAAAAGATAATTGGGTTGCACTAAATGAACTTCATCTCACTACATCCTGACAGAATTTCTTTAAAAAGTCAATGAGTAATCTACATGATACATCTACTTTACTTTCTCTTACTAAGCTAATTGCTAGCCTTGAGCTACATTAAATCCAGGGCAGAAACAAACCCAGTGATTTCCCCAATCGCATCCTGTTTTGAGACTTCCAGACACATATCACTTTCAAATGTCCAGTCTCTGCAGATCAATAAGAGGAAGGAGCAGAGGAAAGAGAAAAGACGCTACGACAGAATTTCAGGGTAAGTTATCCAATCACATATTTTCTATGTTGTCAGGGACGCTCTAAAATTTCAAAAAACAGCAAAAGGAATTAAGCATCTACTGCCTCAGCTTAAATTGATCTGTGGACACTTGTGACTGTACAAAGAAACAAACGGAAAAAAAAAAATCCACAGTCGATATCTGATTTAAATGACTGATGCACTAGATGAAGAAGTCAACTAGCTCAATACAGATAAACTGCTATAGGCAGACATCTCACTTCTTCTGAAATCCAAGCCGAGCTTCAACGCTGATAATTACACTACAATATAGATAAAAGTTTAAACACAATCTTTCCCTCTCCAACCATTTCTATGGTTCTATTTTCATAATCTCTGCTGCAGATGAAGTAATACTGTGTCTGATCTCATTTGCAGTTGAAAAGGGGAATGCTTTCTTCAGATAAACACGACACCCATTATTTGATCCAATTACAAGCCAGTTATATTTAGTATCTGTAACAGACACTCAATTATTAATGAGACATGAAACATAAGATATTCCAGTGGCAATATTTTTGAGACTCAAAAGTAGAAAATCTTTGCACAGCATAAACAGATAGCAGCAAATTAATCAGTTCAGGACAATCCGGAAAAATATTTCATCCAGCGATTCAACACTATTGAAGATGCTTCTGAAAAGTCTGACAAATTTCTATTCATTTATAATCATTAGCGGTTCCTGTTTAGTGCTCAAGAGACCCAAGTGATTATTGATTAGCCCTCAAAACAGATTCAATTACAGGCTACTATATCCACTAAAAGTCAGCACAGTGCTGCCAAAAAGTGTGTGCAAGTGAATTCCTTCTGAAAGTGCATTTGAATCACTCCAAGAGATAGAAATGACCATCCCCCCACATTTCTTGTTTACAGCAGTGGGTCATGGACAACAGGGCATAAACGATGATAAATGCAAATTATAAAATGTAACTAGCCATATAATCATGCATAGTCAAAGTGAGCAATATAAATATGCTTATGAACCATTAACAAAATGAGAGAAATTTATAAGGATGCACTGATAGGCTACTAAACTTCTGGACAATACAATAAGTTCATTGTTATTTTCAGTTACCAATAAATGGCAGATATTAAAATTCAATACTATATTGTCTAAATAAATTAAAAATAAAACACTAAAAAAGCTACACGTGAATTTAGGCAACATAACATGTACAGTATAAAAAATATATTTTGAGATTTGCTAAAAGTTAGATGTTATTGAATTATTAGTGTCTTTAAAGATTAACTTTAATCTAATATCAATTAAATATTCAATATCAGCTGATTCCAAAAATAAAATCTGTCTAAAATCTAAAGATCGACCAATAGGGTATTTGGCCAATATCAATAACTGAATCAGGAAAACAAGCTAATAATCAGTTAACCAGCTGATAGTTCATAAAAAAAAAAAAAATTAAGGTCATTGCACACTGAGTCCGAAATTTTTGTGTGCGTTTTTCTGTTTTTCATATGCCTCATTGTTTCCTATCAAAATGCATGCTACAGATGCGAAAACGCAGAAAATCGAACCTAATCCGAATTTTTTTTGACGGACGAAAGTTTCGGACACAGTGTGCAAACATGATTGAGGTCGTATTTACTTTTTAACGTGCGAAAATTTCAGACGAAAATTTCGGACTCAGTGTTCGGACCTTTAGTATGCAACTGTCATCCATTAACAGACAGCATGTGACATTTTGCAATTAAGTAAAAATTTTTCACCTGATTAATCAGTAAAACCAACATATCAGTCAACCTGTAATAAATGTGAAACAATTTTCTTTCATAAATTGCTAGTAAATTTCACAAAAATGACAGAAATGATAAGTGACAAATTGAATAAAACATTAAATTTTTAGGTTGAAATGTTTATTTACTACTTTCTAAAAATAATTTTTTACTGTGCACCTATATATTGTGCATCCCTAAATGTTTCACATGTCTTCTATTGTTGACGTCAAAGGTTGCGCATCCAATAAAACTTAATTGTATTTTGGTGCAAATTTTTAAAACTACATCAAATTAAGCAGAGACTAACATGGACAGGTTGTATGACATACTGTACCCACAACCTTGAAAACCATGACCAAAGCTATGCAAAGGTAAAGAAAATACACCCTAAACTACATTAAATACAGTTCGTGTCTGGTTCTGTGAGACCTGAAGCAACGCCACCAACCTATAATGGAGCAAATACAGAAATTACCTTAAACAGATGTACATTGTGCATCCAATCAAACCTTATACTGAATCAAGTAAAAAGGCCAGCTTGAAAAGGTTACACGACATGCCCTCAACCTTGAAAACTATGACTAATGCAATGCAAAGTTAGATTGTTGGTTCCCAACCATGTTCCTGGACCATGTTCCCCCAACACTGAATTTCAGTGTTTCTGAAAACATTTCAGGTCCTGGAGTATCTAGTAATGGGCTGATGTCATGAATCAGGTGTAGCCGATTAAGCAGACATACAAAATTTGGGGGAGGGTGGGGGTTCCAGGAACGTGGTTGGGAACCACTGCCCTACAGCACATTAAATATAGATTACATCTGGTTCTGTAGGTTCTGAAGCACAGCCAATGAGCTATAGTCTAACATGGACATAAATTGTCTTAAAAAGGCGTGGGTTGTGATCCAGTCAAACTTGGATCAAATTCATCCTTCACTTCTTTAAGACTACGCCAAAACAAGCAGAGGCCAACACGGCATGTTGCATGACATGCCCTCAACCTTGAAAACCATGATGAAAGCTATGCAAAGTTCTAGAACAGGGCTGGGCAACTTCGGTCCTGGAGGGCCACTGTCCTGCAGAGTTTAGCTCCAACCCTAATCAAACACAGCTGAACCAGCTAATCAAGGTCTTCAAGATCACTAGAAAGCTACAGGCAGGTGTGTTTGTTCAGGGATGGAGCTAAACTCTGCAGGACAGTGGCCCTCCAGGACCAAAGCTGCCCATCCCTGTTCTAGAATATATACCCTGGACAACATTAAACATGGATTACTTCTGGTTCTGTGGGTTCTGAGGCAAAGCCAATGACCTACAGTGTAACATAGACAGGAATTACCTTAAACAGACGTAGGATGTTGGCCACCATGATGGAGACGGAGCTTGCAGCTGCGCCTATCACACCAATAATCTTGTCCGGCTTGGCAAAGATGGGCTGCTCGCCGCTAGCACATCGCACATCAGTAGAATCTCGCTCGATTAACGCCTGCACGAAAGTAAGCGACTGTTCCAGGGCGTATGTGTCGCGCGAGCAGGTGTCCAAAATACGCGCCCCCAGGGTGACATTGGGCAGCAGGTCGGGGTCTTTGTTGATGAGGTCGATGGCAAAGAGCATGGCCTCTAACCGATGAATACCCTTCTCCTTCTTCAGTTCACCACAAGGGGCACCACGTTCGCCCCTAGCGTGCACCGGGAATAGACCTCCCAGGATGATATCACCGTCCAGTCGTATAGAGTGGGCATATTCGGGAGCAGGGGGCGTAAGTGGATCCGTACGCTGGCTGACGGATCCGGCCACCCCCGTCAGCAGTAGAAGACAGCCATACCATTCAAAGGCACTCACCATTGCGGCATAAGGTGGATCCAGACGCACAAGCAGCAGTGGGGATACAGTTACAAAGGTGGGAAGCCAGCAGGGACGGAGCACAACAACCGAATGGGGTCATCAGTGCCCCTCACTGGAGCGTACCGGATAACGGAATCCAACGACAAGGAGACCATTGGATTTGCTTGAAAGTTTTTGGTGGCAAACGAGGAAGGACACCGCAAGAATGAGATGATGGAATATGAGGCAATCACATAGTTGCTAGCTCCTCAATTACAGAGGTCACAGACCATTAGAACCCTGTGTGAGAGGGAACAGCAGAGGAATATGCCTTCATCAGCAAAAATTGGGCACATTTTTTATCAGAATATACATATGCACTGCACAGCAGGGAGGCTCTAAGTGTGAAAAATGGAGAGCGATCAGTGCATTTGTGTATTCGCTAAACACATCTGATCTGACAATCGATTTTTAAAACATGCATGTGTTTATGCATAAATATGCATGCATAATTAGCCTGTCTAACACTTTGGTTTGGAATATCTTTATACAACAAGTGAGCCAATGTGTTTTGCAAATGCTGCCTGGAATCGATCCCAGTGAATAGAAGTGAAGAGTCAAAACCAATGCAGAATAAGTTTATGATTTCTCCACCGATTCCTTGAAGTCGAATAAAAATCTTAAAGGGACAGTTCATTTACTGACCCTGATGTCATTCCAAATGCATTTATTTCTTGCATAGACCACAAATGGAGATGGCTGGAGACTGTCAGTCTCAGTCAGACTCAGATGTCACATTCAATGCATCTTTTTTTCTATACCTTGAATGTGACTGAAAAAGGGTCTCTTTTTGTGCTCCACAGAAGAAAGAAAAAAGTCATACAGGTTTGAAATAACATTTAGGTGAGTAAATGATGACAGAATTTCCATTTTCTGCAAACTGGCCCTTTAAGTAGCGTACCTTTACAGTGTAAAGTATGGGCAATGCATTCAACGCCATCAAATATCTTTTTAATTATTGCTGTTATAATTAATAAATACGAACGAATAGAGCAAACGGTCAACAATGTTGCATAAAAACTCATTAAATTGTGGTCAGGAATGAAGAAATAGCTTTGCACATACTGTTGTTGGCAAATAAATAACTAAACAAATAAAATAAAACAAAACTTTTAAACATTTAACTAGCAGAAAAAACATATTCCCATGTCTAATAATTGTTATTGATTAAATGCATTCAGCATCACCACGAAACATTTCAGCAGACCTAAGTTGCACCCAAAATAGCATTGCAACAATTAAACAAATACAAAACACCATATTATAGACAAGCGCAACTCACTCTATTGCTTTTGCGCATATAAAGAGATAATATTTTGCATGCATTCATACCTGCAGGTGCCTGAGCTGTGCTCGTGCGCTGATCGCTGCCGCCGCTTTGATGCTGCTGGGAGGGACAGCGCGCGAGAGGCGAGCGCATCATTTCTCGCGCAAATACTCCCACTCCGTTATGATTGGTCTGACAATTTGGACGCTTTCTTCGCCTCGAGCAGCATCGAGACAAACTGGAATCAATCAACTGCGAACGACGCATGGGAAGTGTTAAAAGAAAAAGAAAAGAGTTTATTATTTAGAAGCTCCTTAAAGACTACGACATTGAAGTAACGATCATTTGCTCTTTATAATGAGTCGAAAAGGTGCGTGCAAAGCTATATGATAGTGTCGTTGGAAGAAATATTTGTTACTTTTCAGACTTATTAATGCAAAACTATCCTGACAGCTGGTTTGAAGAGATCAAACTGTTCGACAGTCACTGCTGTGAATTATCCCATTGCGCCATCTAGTGTGAACACTAAGAATAAATGATCAAATAAAATATAAGACATAAACAAAATATACAACATAAAATAAAACAAATATTACGTGAAAAGCTTGATGTCATACTAAAATTGAAGTACTAAAACTATAACTGAAATAAAAATAACAGAAGTATGTCTAAATGATTAAAACGACAAACACACAGGCTAACACTATTACTAAGCGAACTAAAATTAATATTAAATAAATATAAAAATATAAGCTATATAATCCAAATTAATGTGAATTTAATGTGGGGGGGGGGATTTAATGTGATTTCAGTCTTTAAGAAATTGTTTGCTATTTTGTATACAATAGACTGGTAATGCAAGGTTAAGCCTGCAGGCAACATTTTACAGTGACATGTCTAAAATATTATAATATAATAAACCTACCCCCTGAAAATATTCATTGGAGTGAAAAGTGTGACCTCGGCCATGAAAATGCACTGCATAGTAAAAATGACTCGCATCTAAACAGAAAGTGGATTTTGACAGCAATAAAAGGCAGTAATTCCTCTCCAGTGGTGTGTAGCCTGTAGGCCTATTCAAAGTTCAGTTTATATTTATCTATTTTATATATTTGTTTATTTACACTTGGTCATATAGTGCATCTTCAAAACGAATACAATTCTGATGTCCACGCCCATTTGCCAATAATAAAACTATATAAAGAGTTTGCTTCGATTATACCAGATGTAGAAATATTCTGTTGAACGCTCTACTCATCTCATATCAACTGAGTATTTGATTTTCATCCAAGTTTCTTCTTTTATGAGTCTCACACGAGCCGAGGTGATTACTCTTGTAATACTTACTTTTAATGAGTATTTGAGGGTAAGGTGACCAGCTGTCAAATTTGCAAGTCACTTATTAAAGTTTTATATCATTTCTAGTCCAATATCATTTCTGTATGTCAGGTTCACTAGTTAATGATTTGTAATGAAACTTGCGAAAATTTTAAGGAAATGTTAATGAATTTCTATGTTTGGACAGACAGACAGACAGACAGACAGATAGAACACAAGTTGACAAAGGATGTGTTTATTATCTTTATTTGAACAAAAAAAAATCCTACTGCAAGCAAGGATATACCAGGATTTTGCAAATAAAAAGGAGTGCACACCTTCAGAATGGATCTAGGTTTTGGCATTTAGATAAAGCCCTATTGTACACATAAACAAAGGGTTCAATCAAGGCATTCTGCATGCACCCCAACTAAAGGAAACTGTACTTGCAATTTACTTGCTCAAAAGCTTCGTTATATCTATTTATACTTGAAAGCAACAATGAGAGCCATCTACTAAAACTTGAAAATGATTTTCTCATTAGCTTTAGTTATTAGTAGGCTACCAAACTAAAATACAGTAGTATTCTATTTCATTTTAGTCACAGTTGCAACCTTTCGTTAAAGTCAAACACAAAGTTTAAGCTGTTTAAAAAAAAAAACACTCTCAATTAAGACATCCTGAGCAGCTTAATATGTAGGCTTGGACTTAAAGGGTAGAAGAAAGTACATTTCTAACATTTCTAACAAATTAGCAGCATTTCAATCCATAGTTGATTAAAAATATGAAGCAGAGTTACATTAATTTATCTACTGATGAATATTTAACATTAGTTAGACATGCTGTACATATACAGAGCGACCTCCTAGTATGTCTGTCCATTTATGAAACATTCTTTGTGTATTTTTAAACTGTCGGAGAGAATACAAAAAATAGTGGTATAATCCGTTTACAAAATCAAAATTCATTTTGAGATTTGTTTTACTTTGTCAATCAGTCAAAATCAATTGAAGATCAATCTCCTTTTGGAGGGTGGATACCAATTCTTTTACATCAGCGCCCTCCAGTGTATAAAGCTGGAACAACATTTTTGGTGCACTTCGGGTTTTTTTTTTTTTTTTTGACTCATTCAACCCCCTTATGCAAAGGTTATCCTCTGTTTTCTACCCACACGTCTGTCCATATCGCTTCCTCTTCTTTTGCATGGAGATAAACCCATCCATGGAATCCAGTGCAAATGTGCTACGTTTTCAGAGTAAAAACAGTCTAGATGGAGAGAAAGAAAAGAGAAAAAGTGAGAGAGAATCAAACATCATTCATCGTTAAATATATAACAACATACTGTAGTCAATAACAGGAATGATTTAAAAGAAAAAGTGTGTGTACTTCCTATAAGTTTGAAGTTAGTTCACCAATGAATTAATGTTCTGACATCCCGCTCAAAACCTGTATGACTTAAATTTCCTTCAGCATTCTTCAAAAAAAAATCCTTTATTAATATTACAGGTTTGGAATAAGGAGAGTGAGCAAATACAGCAATTTCTTACTTGTAGGTGAACTGTCACTTTAAGGAAATGGGCATTTAGAAAAAATCTCAATCATCATTATTATTCTGTGGGCAAAACCACTGGAGGCTGCCAAAAGTTTAAAAGGTCAGGCCAAAATGTGTAAAAGTTCACTGCATCTACATATCTATTACAGAAAGCAGACGATGGGGAATCCCTCTCAGATCCTATCTGTACCCATGAATTTAAATTAGAGAGTAATTCCTATTACAGTGACCTTAGAGACTTTGTCTGAGCATGTGATGAGAAAAATAAGCACTGCAGCAACACTGGCTTGGATAACAAAAGTATAACTGAAACCAAATGTGCCCAATTTGGATCCCTAGAAACCACTTAAAAG
The DNA here is from genome assembly GCA_021397915.2 of Tor tambroides. Lineage (NCBI taxonomy): Eukaryota > Metazoa > Chordata > Actinopteri > Cypriniformes > Cyprinidae > Tor > Tor tambroides. The sequence goes on along the minus strand of JAFVLL020030122.1, from coordinate 56,518 downwards.
TTTAAGAAATGAAACGCAACTAAATCTCTACATTTTCTGAAGAAAATGTCAGTACTGCTTGTCCATGTAAAAAATGCCGCAACAATGCTAGGGTGATTCTGGGCGGCTGCTTACTGGCCAAACTTAATCTTAATACTTTGGTTTAAAGCAGACTTCCTCAAATGCGATCTTGGAGGGGACACCAGCACTGGGTTTAGCTCCAACCCTAATCAATGACACCTGAGCAAGCTAATAAAGTCTTCAGAGTAACTAGAAAATTACAGTTAGGTGAAACTCTGCATGGCAATGGATCTGAAAAGGTTTTAAAGCAAACCTCCAATGATAAATATGAGGAACAGTAATAGTGATCCTCGCCTAAGAAAGCACCTTTAATAAAGACAAACACTATGCAGTCTTGGAAACAAAATCTTGTGAAATGGCAGAATGTTTGTTTCTGCAGAGCATCTCATCCATTATAGTCTGTAGGAATGCTGCAAGCATATTAAGGCATGAAAGCTCACATCAGTTTGAAACCTTGCATCCAATTATAAGGGATTGTACCTTCATAGACAGTCTAAGAAAGTCTTTCATCATATTCAACAGTCCAAGATCACTATTTTTGGAACACTAAGTAGTGCTTTCTTAGGAGTACTTAAGATGGCTAGATAAAATATTTACAAAGTATTATACAGTGTTATTTACAGGCTGTGGTGCTCTGTAACTTGCTACCAACAGCATTTTGAACAAGATTTTCACATTTTCTGGAGATATTATGAGTGGTGCTTCCCAGTACAAAACTCGCCGCAATTATGCCAAGGCAGAGATGTCCAAACATGCTCCTGGAGGGCCACTATCCTGTATAGTTTAGCTCCAATCCTAATTAAACTGAACCAGAACCAGCTTATCAAGGTCTTCAGGATTACTGGAAACTTCTAAGCAAGTGTGTTGGGGCAGGCTGGAGCTAAACTCTGCAGGACACTGGCCCTCCAGGAGCGGGATTGGACACCCCTATGCTAAGGTATCCTGGGAGATTACCAGGTTGTTTTGTAGTTGCTAGTGTGATCTGGGTGCTTACTGAGAATTTGCTAGGTGGTTACCTACTGGTCCAAGTCAAAAGACTCCAACCCCAAGTCTCTACGATATTCTGGTCGCTATACCGCTCAGGTTCCTTTGTCAATGCTACGCCTTTTACACACTGCACGATTTTAGCAATGCTATAAGAACATTGCAGATCATACTGTGTGACATGTGTTTAATAAACTTGGGTACGACATGCATGTAGACTGTACGATGATGACACCTATGTACTCGTATGCTATAACGCACGTTACAATAGAGGAATAAAATGTCATCATGTGCTAGTGGTTTTAGCGCCATATCGCATTGATTTGATGTCGCGCTTTTATTGGCTGGTCAGTAAACGTGGATTGTAGCAGTAAACAGTGCGATGATCATGCTGAATTTCTGACACTGTCAGAAAATGATCGTAGGCTATCTTTGGTCGCAAGACCATGACAACGGCCCTCTTTGAACCTCTCTCACTGTACAACACAGGACCATGGATTAGGAGCCATAATCACAGAAATCACTACAATTCTTTCACGATGGCAGTCTTTCATCTGGGACAGTCGAAAATTGTGCAGTGTGTCTCGGGCTTAAGTCTAAAGGAATTTTTCCAACCTCTTTTATAAGTCTACTTAAAGTAATAACACATTTTACCTCAAAACAACACATAATGTGGGGTACCATTAATGTCCGTAATGCAAACAGAGCGAGAAAGTATAATACAGTACAAGCTGATAAAAATAATAATAATAAAACAAAAAAGATCATAGAAAAGCCTTGGTAAAAAGATATGTCTTAAGACGGGATTTGAAAATATGCAGACTTTCGAGAGGGAGAGAGTTCCATAGACAAGGGGCCGCATGGCTGAAGGTTCTAGCTCCCATGGTATTTAAGCGTATGCGTGGTGACACCAGGGAGAGTGAGTGTGAAGATCTCAGAGTGCATGGAGGGGTGTAGATATGAAGAAGATCAGTAAAGTATGGGGGAGCAAGATTGTGAAGTGCCTTGAATGTGAGAAGCAGAATTTTGAAATCAATGCGGTACTTAACTGGAAGTCAGTGCAGTCGCTGGAGAACTGGTGAAATGTGCACAGTAGAAGAAGTTCTAGTAAGAACACGACCCACAGAGTTCTGAACCAACTGAAGTTTATAAAGAAGTTTAGAAGGGAGACCAGTAAGTAAAGCGTTACAATAATCAATACGTGAAGTGACCAGTGCATGGATGAGAGTTGCAGTGTTGTTCATTGTGAGGGAAGGACGGAGATGATTAATGTTGCGCAGATGAAAATATGCAGTATGCGTAATATTATTAATATGGGTTTCAAATGAAAGTGTGCTATCTAGAATAACACCCAAACTCTTAACCTGTGGAGAAGGACAAATGACGTTTATCAATATCCACAGAAAAACAATAAAATTTGGTTAAAGTGGATCTTGTACCTACAAGCAAAACCTCAGTTTTATTGCTATTAAGTTTTAGAAAATTAGCTGAAAACCAGTCTTTGATTTCACCTAAGCAGCTGGTCAAAGAAGGCGGAGGAAAAGTGACAGAGTTTAGAAGACAGGTAGAGCTGGGTGTCATCAGCATAACAGTGAAACTGAATACCATGTTTCCTAAAAATATGTCCAAGTCAAGTGGGAGTAAATAGATAATAAATAAAAGCGGGCCCAAGACAGTACCCTGAGGAACACCTGTAGTGACTGTGGATGATCTCGATCGCAAATTCTTAAGTTGAACTGACTGAGATAATGGGTACCTCTGTACAGCTATGATCAGCTCTTCCCCTCATCTTGGCTGAGCTTACAATGTTGTTACGGAAAAGTTTAAGTTGATTGGTTGGTTCTTGTCTTATGACCCGCGGTGTGCTTGCGGCATTCTGAAAAGTTGAGATGTTTTCATCTCGCTGTGGCGCATCACGACCGCGTCGTTCTCTATTTGCACGCGCTTGCCTTGCATCTACATTTGAAATAACGCGCACCTGAGCGCACAAAAGACGCGATATGAGAACAGCCCCCAACACTCCAGGGTTACGGCAGGGGATTCCAACCCTGCTCCTGGAAAGCTACCGTCCTGCAGATTTCTGCTCCAACCCCAATCAAACACACCTGAACCAGCTAATCAAGGTGCTCAAGGTTACTTGATAATTACAGGCAGGTGTGTTGGAGCAGGGTTGGAACTAAAGTCTGCAGGGCGGTAGTTCTCCAGGAGCAGGGTTTGGACTTCCCTGGATTAGGGGCTTTAAGGCTCACCTTTGCAAGCCACGCTAATTATCTTAAGATGCTTTTTGAATGGCAGCAACCTACCAAATGAGGGCCTTTGATCGAGTGCTTCTTCCTTGTAATTTGTCCCCACTTGCGATGGCAGCACTGTGTCTCCGCCTGTGCGTCTCCAGGAAGACCTTTTTGGCAAACGCCCGGCCACACATATCGCAGGCATGAAGGGAAAAGTTTTTCGTTACCCTAACCTCTGTGCAGGTCTCCTGGCTTCTGGTGATGGGTGGTCCCTTGATAACATTATGACTGCGAGTGACATGTGGGTTCTTGGACACTTGAAGGTTCTTGTCTTGTCTATTTGGTGTAAGCAGAGACTCGAGTTTGCCTGTGTTGAGCGACGTTAGAGCGGAATGCTTTCGAGTGTTTGGAGATGTTAGGGATTCTTGTTTCTTCGCTTTGGAAGATACAAGAGGATCTTGTTGACAACTTTTGGGACAAGCTGGTGGGTCTTGCGTTTTATGCTTCCCGCTACCCTCTTCTTTTGAAATAGTTTTCTTGGTTGTGCTGCTCAAGACTGCATCAGCTGGTTTCTTCACTGCATGGTTCTCCAAGGCAGGCATAACTTTAGCCAGATAGCGTGATGACTTCTTGTGCACCACTGTGATATGGCGGATGACATCGCGCTTTCGGCGTGACTCGTATCTGCAGATGGGGCATCGGTAAAACTTGATGTAGATGCTGTCGTTTCCATCGGTGTGCAGCTCGGCAATGTGCTTGTCCAGGTTCTGACTGGTACTGAACTGACGTTTACACAACCAGCAGTAGATCCTCTTAAAATCAAAACTCACACCGTGGTTTCCATCATCTTCTGAAGCTTTCGAGAGAGACTGTTTCTTTGAGTAAACCTTATTTCTTCTCTCGTGCTTTGATTTGGCCTTCTGAGAGTTGTTTTCTAGAATGGGCATCTTATGAACAATTCGCATGTGCCGCCTAAGCATTATTTGGGAGCTGTACTTGCGTTTGCACAGCTTACAGCGGCAATTTGTCAGGTTGTACTGCGTCTTATCTTGCTTCAGATGAGAGCTTGGTGCTTTCGCTGGAGAAGGAGGACGAGTGTCAAGTAAAAGAGGCTGGCCTGGTCTTGTGGCAATGTCCGGCGTGATCAAATCCCGCTTCAAACCACGATGGACCTCGTCAAAGTGGCGACGAACGTTGGCCTTGGTGGCAAAGGACTTTTTGCACACTGGGCAACTCTTTCCAGGAGAAGGTGGTGGTTCAACAGGATGCTTGTCCTTCACCATAGACAGCAGGCTGATAGGCACTGTGCGCGTCTCTGTAAATTTGCGTAACTCCTCCATCCTCTGCCAATGCATCTTCCGGCAGTGGCGTCGTACACTGCGTCTGGAGCTGAAGTCTTTTCCGCAGAGGCAGCAAGAGATCCTCATCTCCTTAACCTCAGAGGCAGCACTCTCCTCTTCTTCTTCCTCCCCTTCTACTGGCTCAATCTTTATTTGCTCTTCGCAGCTCTGACCTTCTTTAACAGGAGGTTCTTCAGGTTCAGTTTCCATCTCGTCTTCAAAATCTGACTGTTGGACCTTTTTGGGTGACAAAATAGATTTGCGGCGATTTTTCTTCTCAGGTACCGGGATCATAGTCTGCAGTGTAGGGGCTGGGTTTTCTGGCATGTCGGGAATTTCCACTAGTGCCACTTGTTGGAACACGGCATTAGGGTTTGTCTCAATGGCCTCCAGCTGAATGACATGTTTTTCTTGGTCTCTCTGTGGATAGATGGCTTGAAGAAGTTCTTTGATAGCTTGGCTCTGCCCACGTTGTGAAGGCTCTGTAGAAAGTAACAGCATCACAAAATAATAATCATATTAATAGCACTATTATTCAAGGGGCCAACTGTGTACAAATTTAAACTATATTTGCACTACAGAAAATGTGAGTGAGTGCTCATCCAATGCAACGCTACAGTGCTGAGAGTGGTTTCAAGAGTACTGCTAGGTAGTAGGGATGTAACGATTAACTGCGAGCCGATTGAAAATCGATTCAAATATGTGACGATTCAAATCGGCTGAGATGCTAAACAAATCGCGATACTACTAGGGGTAGGAGTTTATATGAATGTATGTCTGAGGGGAACTTACTTTAGAAAAGTTTAGATGGTATTTTTTCTTTTCATTTTGCCTCTGTATAATGCATATTAAAGTTCATTAGTGCAGCGCTGCTTTGTTTACAGCGGAAACCAAGAAAACGCTTTAAGCGCCACCTGCTGGCAGAGAGTGAATTTGCATCTCATTCAGCTCGTCTGCTGTTTCTGTTTCATGCAGATATTTTTTATGTATAGTTTCACAAAACTGAAGTCAGAGCATTCTGTTTTTGCTTCAAATTTTGAAATTAATTTAGATTAAAAACTGCTCATGTTGCATGTATGCAGCATCTTTGTTTGGATCATGATTAAAATGCAGTGGTTGCCTCTAATTTTAAATGGAAAGCACAGACAAAGCCTTATTTTGTTTATATGAAGAGATTTCTTTTATTTGTTACTTATTTGATTTGGGGTTTGTTTTAAAATTTCAATTTAGTTTTGTTATTTACATTTACGTTATATTTACATTTTTTTATTTAGCAGATGCTTTTATCCAAAGTGACTTACAAATGAGGACAATAAAAACAATCAAGACGAACAAAAGAGCAATAATATGCAAGTGCTATATTAGTATATTATTATAGTGTTATATTTCAATTTCACAAAGAAACATGCAGCATTTTGTCCAAGCAATAATAAAAGGACACATTTCATTTATAATTTGTCTTAAATCTCATTTTGTAAAAAAAAAATTTAAAAAAAAGTGAATCGAATCAAATCGTGAAATCAAAATCTTGAATCTAATTGAATTATGAGTTGAGTGAATTGTTACATCCCTACTAGGTATTTGCTTAAGTGTTCAACATTTTTTCTGTGGAACACAAAACTTTTACTGTTTTTTTTTTTTTTTGTCAATACAATGAAAGTTAATAGGGTCCAATGTGTTTTTGGACCACAAATGACTTTGAACAGCTGATACATTCTTCAAAATATCTTATGAAGTGATCAGACTAATGAAGTGATCAGACTTAAGTCAGAACGCTTAAATTGATGTACAAACCATCTGACTGAGGTTGTCGGGAAAAGCAGTAGCGCTCCTTGTGAGTGACCAGATTTGGTAGACCACGGAACAGACTTCGACAGATTTTGCACTCAAATATGGTGTCAACCTCCTTCAGCAGCATGTGTTTGAGTTGAGTTGTACCTGCAATAACAGCACATATTGAAAGCAAACCTTTATTATTAAGCAACAACAAACATATTATGTAAGAAAAATATATTTGGGGGAATCTCATTGGTCCAAAATCTCACTCATCATAGTTTTCGACTTTTCAGTAAGAACAGAAAATGCCTTGACGCTGGCAAAATGTCATACCCAGTGAATAAAAGAAGTCTACTGAATGATCAAAGTTCTGAGATTGAAGTACCTGAGCTAAAACACTCAATGATCTGAAGAATTCCCGACTTGGAGGTCTGGAGCTGCTGTTGAAGCAGGGGTGGATCACCAGGCTCAATCGAATGGACTAAAACAGAAAACAACACTTTAGATTATGCTTTATGTAAAACAAATTTTCACATCAATCTTCTGTTGAAGTTCCACCATTCAGGTATGAGGACAGCAAATGGTTTCAATCTGTTGTATCCACCTTATTCCTAAATGTGGAAGTAAGCCTATGGGCGAGACTTCCGGTTCATTAGCTGCTATAGGGAAATAACAAGAGGAATAACAATGTGCAGTAAACAGTAAAACTGTTTGCACTACAAACCACAGTGTTCATAATTAAGATAATACACTAAAATAATATGGTAAGACACAACAATCTGCAGTATCAAGAGGCAAAACGAGCGGTTTTGTACAGCTGGAACCAGATGACCCCATAAAATTTACAAATGGCCATGCCCATTTTTACGTGAAGAATAAGGTGGATAAGATAAGGGGTAAAAGTAGGGAGAGTAACGCCAACAAAAAAGGGGGTGACTGCCTAGTAGGGTGCCCATGGAAAGACCCTTCTGCACTGCCTGAACTCCACTTCCTCCACCACAAAGAAGACACCACATGTCCCTTTGGTTTCACACCCAAAAAAATCATTAATCCAACCGGGGTGCTATTCTACCTTTCATTTACATTTTAATTTGAATTAAAGCCACATGTAACTCTGCTCTTTGCTCACCTAAACATGATACCAACTTTAGTGCAAGACAGCAGGATGGATTACACACATACAGACCCTGGATAATAACTATAGGAATGAAACTCAATGCTTGAAAAATTGCATTTCGAATGTGATTAATGCAAATGAACAAGAAAGTGTAGAATTATTATGTAAAGGCAGTAGAATCTTGAGGAAACCTTTTAAGAAAAAACTGAAAATCTTAAATTCAAGTTCCTATTATTTTTTGCAAAAATAATTGTAATTCCAATGAATGAATGAATGAATGAATGAGTAAATAATGCACTCATCACTAGAACATAACCATAATTAATCTGTGAATGGCATTCTTGCCTTAAGGCTTTCAAATAAACCAGCAGAATGTAAATATTTCAAAAAACATCTTTGTCTAGATGAAACTACGCAGTGTTTAGTTTTCAGAGACATGTGCAACAAAGACTGGAGGGAAGTGAGGCCAGAACCGAGGCCATGCAGGAAAAATAAAATAGTAGATCTATTTCCCCATGGACACAAGCATCTTCTGGTTTGCAACACTCCATCATTCTTTTGGACACCTGCAAGACTTTGTCATTGTTCCTTAAGGCAACTCTATAGTACACTGATAGCAGTGATCTCAACTTTCTGTTATTTCTTTCCATGGATATCTACCAACTGAGAGTCACCTGGTAAACTGTTTAATCTAATGGGACTTCTGAAGATGTGTAAGTTACACCTTCTCATCTGACACCAGATGTCTGAAAGATATGGAGCATTTTACATTAACTATGAGAATAGATGAGAATATTACACAGTAAATGAAAATTAAACAGGCTATTTAATACCATCTGTGTCCACAGTTCTCTAACTTATAACATATATATATATATATATATATATATATTCCCCAATTTGAATGAACTTTACATTTAAATATTTAAATAATTTCTACTTTTCACATTAGTGGGGAAATTTTACTGTAATACATTAGTTTTGTCCAAGTGGAAACTAGAAAAATTAGTAAATGCAGGTTTGAATGAAAGAAAATGTTCAACTTTAATGTTAAATATTTGACATTTTTTAAACATCACAAATAACCGTTCATTCATTTATTTCCACTTGTGTTTACACCTCAAAACAACAACTCTATTCATCCAGCATGAATAATGACTAGGGGTAATTGTGTATTAAATATTTTTACAAGCTAAAACGATACAATGCTGCCCAAACAACTCTTTCTGCATTAAAAGCCCATCCTGATTCTTTTCAACAAGAAAGATTCTCTTGCATTCAATTTTTATCTGGTCTGCATCTCCCTATCAGCCAGTATATGTGATCCTCTCTGCTTCAGCTTGTCTTTATTTATGGCCATAAATTACTATAAAGACAAACAACTCCAGGTCACTGAAATTAGCAGTACTGTAGAACACAAATAACAACCCGCTGAGCTAGAAATCTTATTCCAGCATTGATAATTATGGAAATATGTGGTAAACACATTGGAATGTGATTGTCCAACATTAACAACCAAGTCGCCACAAGACATTGCATTTAAATCGAACTACATTGATAGATCTCTGCAATAAATGTGTAGAGAAGACATAAATCTTAATTTCACAATGCATGTGGGTTGGCAACTACTTCTGATTATGCACAAAACAGCATCAGATTATCAATACAATACATCCAAGCATGAAAATCCAACCTTCTCAACCCATTTTACTTCTGCAATGGGATGTATTTCTGAGTGCAACAGGATATTCAACAAGAAAAAATGTAAGCAGGAGTTCATTTTATCCATTTAGAATTGATTGGATATTGAAAAGTGGGCGTTGCATACCAAAAATCAGCCAAAAAATAAAGCAATTCGTAACATCAGCCTAAAAGGAAAGTTTTTTTTCTCCGCTTTGGATTAACTTGCTCTGACAAATCGTGCACAATAAGACTAGGAATGTGTATTTAAAAAGGAAACGGGGTCAGTTTTGATTTCATGTTGACTTTAGGGTGCCGAGTTCCTACCTGGATTTTTGCCACAAGGCTCTTGAGGGGTTTCTGTTGTTTGGCAACAGGTGGCCTGAAGTGTCTCAGTCTGGCAGCATTTGTCACTAGTCCGGCTTCCCTGATCTTCGCTGTTAGTAGCCTCCATCTCAGAGGCCTCTTTTATGAACTTAAAAGACAAATCACAAAGTTAATCAGCGGAGCTGTTTCTTCTCAAAGCTTTTGACGGAGGATGAATGATTTGTATTCCTGCGTGCCTCCCGAAATGGCAACACGTTCTCCATCAGCAAAAGCAGAAATTCAAAAATCGAACACAGAACTAGAAATATTTGCTTGAAATAAGTCGACGATGGTTGTTTATGCAGGTATTGACAAAGACAAACACACATTACTGTCACTGTGATGATTGTGTGATGATGAAGACCTTTCACTGCACATTTACCAAGGAAATAAATGTCAAGATGAGGCACAACGGCTATGTGCTAAAAAGGACAAAACAATATGAATTATGGAAATGTCTGTCATGCATCAAACAAACATCATAATTGCCCAGATGTAATGGAAATGAGAATGCCTGACAACAGGACAAACTGAAATAAAATTGCATCAGAGGTTTTAAATATTAAATAGATAGTTCACCCAAAAATGAAAATTCATGTTGTTGCAAATCCATAAGATCTTTGTTCATCTTCGGAACACAAATTAAGATAATTTGAGCAGAAAGCTCTCAGATTTCATCAAAATTATCCTAATTTGTGTACCGAAGATGAACGAAGGTCTTTGGGTTTGGAACATGAAGGTGAGTAATTAATGACAGAATTTTAATTTTTGGGTGTACTATCCCTTTAATATATTGGACCTTTTTCAAAATCATGTCAACATGAACTCTTAGTGTTATACAAATTAGTCTAAAAATAACTATAAAATATAGATTACTGTCACTTTTACAAAACTCTTTGGATTCCAACAAGCAAAAATAGACAACTATACACATATCTGAGTGGAAATAAACAAATAATCTACATTTACAATGGTCACTATAGCTTGTGCCAAAATACCATAGTAACTTACTAAAGTTATTATGCCACTACAGTAAAACTGTGGTAAACTGGTTAAAACACCACTAAAAATGTGCCTCAAAAAATGTAAGAATGCATAAAAAACACCAATTAACAGAAAAATCATAACAGTTACAACATATGTATTATTCAACAGATTGTAGCTTAATGTATTCATTTCAACTCTTTTAAATTCTTCATTTTTTGTCATTTTTTTAGCTTTTGCATCCATTTAAATAGTATTGTGGTGTGACTAAGGCTTGACTTTACTCATCAACTGTCTCTTTATTATCGTAGCTGTAAAGGCGCAGCTGTAACTGTGGTATTTGGGCGGTAGTTAACTGTAGTTACCATGGTAAAAGATATTTATTGATGTGCTTCGGCGTGTAGCGTTGTTTTAACGTAACGTGTTTGCTCATAAAAGCGCAAATGAAATCTATAACGTGTTGTGACTGTGAAGGACATAACGTTACACCTGACTGTCCTGCCCAAACATTCGCGAGGCAGGAAGTCGCAAGCGGTGCGAGAAAGAGCACGTGTCCGTGCCCAACCGTACAAATGAACATTAATTATGCTTCACAAAACCACCTTCATGCTTTTATATGACGCGATTCAGCTGATGGCATGCAAATGTGTTCGATACGAGTCGTATTGTGTTTGACAAATCAATAAGTCGCGTGTACATCTTACTATCCGTGTGGACTCGTGCCCGAACATGTACTTTCTTTGCAAACTTCATAACAATTGAAGAAATACCAATAACACTAAAGCGTGATATCTGTGTGCGAGTACAAGCATAACAACCGAGAACGTCTTGAAATGACCATCACCACCCAAAAGCATCAGAGGCACTTGGCCACGTGACCGGAAAAATAATAATTTAAAATAATAGACACGCGATCTGTGCCAATCCCTCCTGAAGCTTTGGGATTAAACGCGTTATAGCCATTAAAATCGTTATTAAATGATGTTTTCAATAATCATACAATAAAAACCTAGATCTTACGGTTGTTTAGAAATGCGTGGTCAAGCGAGCATATTTACCAGACAAAAACATCATCATTTTATATCACGCTTTTACAAAGAGATCAGTTAACATACAGTTAGAGAATAAATTCACACTTTTAAAGTACAAAAACGCACATAACTTGTTTAAAAACACACTCACATTCGCGAGCCCCCATCAAAACACATTGGGACCACAAGGGGCCAAATGTGAGAGAACAACGTAAAAAGTTCATACCCAAATCCAGCACTGACAGTCTCCAAATTAAAGCGAATGCATCCAACTGGGATGTCTGGATGACAAGAATAGGCATTTTAACACCAGTTCACACATTTGACTGACTTACGATGGAAGATTGTGGATGCATGTGTGCGGGAACGCGCGAAGCCATTGGCAGCACGTGCATCACCAAGTCCACAGTTGCTAAAAAAGAGGCATCTGACCACGAAAGACAGACTCTGTCCTAGCCTATCCCTCGAATAACACCGAAAACTGTGCGTTCGCGTTATCCGTGGCTATTACTGTGGTATAAAACCTGTTGGAAAAGCAGTGGTTTGCGTTCTCCCCTATGCGCAATTTAGACACGTCGTGGCGCATACACAGTTCATTTAGCCAAACTGTTTTAAAATGTAAGCGCAGGTTACATCGCCCGGTTTTTTTCGGATATTCAGGCTATTTAGCGTTTTCGTGAAGCAATTTGCATCGCTCCATTATTCTGTAAATCTCTTTTACACGGTTACATTGTCAGGCCAAATCTCCTCTATTGCGGACCACAATGGGCCAGATTAACTTGACGGAGAAGGAGAGCCGATGTGCAGAATGGAGCTTTAAAGCGGCATAAGAGGGACTGATGCTTACCAGGGAGCGAGTGCGGCGTAAAGGCGGGCTGAGGCGAGAGCCTGAAACAAAAGACGACGTTGCCACTAACTTGCAGTGCTTTCCGAACCCAAACCCAGCAAAACATAAAATCGCGTCCTCAAAGAGTCACAAACCGAGCACGTTCGAGAGGATTTGCGCGATTATAGGGCACGTCCGAATGATAAAGTGCTGCGCTTTGCCATCTTCCCGAAGCCGCTTTGGCGCACAGGTCTGGTGACCCTTCCGCCTTTACGCGTCCGCTCCTCTTCGGTGTTTTGTTATGAAGTGCCATATTCGCTCCCAAGTAGGCCCGTGGACTCGCTCTATCTCCGCAGACGGTCGTGGCGAGTCCGAATCAACTCTCACTCAGATTTAAGCGCTCGGAACAAGTGCGTTTTCCCCGGTTGCACAGCCAGAACGAACGGTGACGCCATTTTCTGTAGAGAACAACCACGCTCGCGCAGGATAGGAAACGACACTGGTCCGCTGCACGATTCCGGGCCCAAGTGGGCAACTCCCGCGGTCGAAATCAGCCGAGATGTGTTCGCGGAGATCTTACCTTTTGGAAAAACGACGCTGGCTTTCGAGTTGAGACAGTCGGACTCGGTCCGGAGGTGGTTTCTCTCGCCTCTCGCTGCCCTCTCGGAAGCTGCCTTTGTGCACCGCGAGGACCTCTCGGCGGAGAAGCGGCTGTTGCGCAAAGGTGCAATGGATGTTCAAGACCACCGAAATGTGGCACCCGATGTTGTCGCCGGGTTGGTGCTTCACATCTGACCCCCCGAAACCCGTGCCACTATAGTGAGGAAATTAACGAGCCGTTTTAATTTCGCACGCCCAAATGAAACCGTTGCGAATGCACCGATTCCAAATCCAAATTTGTCTTTCCTTTGGCGATTAATACGGCGATTCAATTTATGGAAGATATACATATAAAAAAAAGACTTTATACAAATATCTTTCCCAAATCATATTATAATGATATTTTAACTATATTTGGATTCATTTATGAGGGATTTGTTTAATTACAGAAACGTTTAACTACTTGAAATCTTGAGAAACTTCTTCGAAGTATGTTTGTTTAAAAAGTTCTGGAATAAAGTCAGGCCTTGGTGGACCTTCGAGTAGATTTTGATGCCTGCTTTTGTCGATTTGTGATATTGTTGTGATGGTAATGGCGTCGAGGGTAATAGCATTTTTTGAGTTTTTGTCTAAAAATCGAATAAAAGTTGGACTTGCTAGTACAGTAAGTGAGTTAGCAGCTAATTAACTTTGGATTTTTGAATAAATAAATAGATTGTTTCTGAATTAAATAGCCTACTGAAATAATAATACGTTTTGTTAAGGACACCTAAATCTCACAGATTATTTTGTCAAAGTTTTTTTTTTTTTTAAAAGAACGACATTTCTGTTCTTCAAACTCTCACTTATTTACATTAGCACCTATATCTTGATTTATCTTTCAATTTCGTTGATAATTATATAAATGCCAAATTAGTTGAAAAAGTTTTTAAGAACAACAACAACAACAATTTAGAAGGGAAGTTAAGAAGTCTGGGTGAGAGACATGCCAAAAATTGAGGAACTGTGGCAAATGCTTAGCATTTCAACTATCTTAAAAATTAGGAAAAATTTAAAAAGCACAAAAGAGTACATAGTTTCAATGTAAAGTAGGTAAAATTCTTTTTAGAAGAATCATCTTTCATCATCATTTTTTATTTTATGCCATGACGGTTTACGATTATAGCAATTACAAGAAATAAATCCTAAACATAACATAGTAGTGGCCTTGTAACACTGTAAAAAGTAACACTGAAAGGACAACTCTTCGTAACGGAGTAAACACACCTACATATGTTCACGACTTTCAGCTGTTGCCACCAGAATTAGCATGTCATTGTTCCTCCCATTGAATTGTTAATGTAAGCAGTTCTGTGTCTCTCTCTCCACTGAGTGTCTGCAGTTTGTAAGTGTAATTACTTACAGGTTTGTTTAGGAAAACTGGTGTCCAATGATAAATGTAGCTTACTACTCATGGAATTACTATTTTCCCATATCAGTAGGATGTTCTCATGCATGACTTGCATTAAATAGAAAGTATCAAACCAGGCAACATCTGCAAAGAAATGCTGCTAGTTTTCTTCACTTTTAATAGTAAACTTTAAATTTAAACTCCTGGTGATTTTTAGTGGATTTATGAAATCAGTTTACACAGCTGTAGTTTATTACATTAACCATCAACATGATCCAGTTTTTTAAAAAAAATAAAGCTTCCAAAAGTGAGTTTTCACAGCAAAGCTATAGAAGATCTATTTTTGGTTCTCCACAGAACCTGTCAGTTAAAAAAAAAAAACAGTTAAACAAACAGTTTTAAAAAAACAACAACCTAAAGAACCTTTCGTCCAATGGAAAGGTTTCATGGATGTTAAAAGTGCTTCAGTGTTAGTTTTACTAGATTTGATTGCAGTTTTTGATACAGTTGACCATTCTATTTTAATTAATACACTGAGAACATGGGTCGGGGTTTCGGGGACGGCGTTGGATTGGTTTGTGTTTTATTTATCAAACAGAACATTTGTAGTGTCAGTTGGAGATGAAGTATCCCAACGTTCTGAAATTTTATGTGGAGTTCCACAGGGATCCCTTTTAGGACCAATTTTGTTGTCGATTTACATGCTTCCAATAGGTGATGTAATCCGAAAACATAATATAAATTTTCACTGTTATGCAGATGACTTACAGTTATACATATCATTGAGTTCCAAAGATCTGAATAGTTTGGATGTCCTTCAAGCATGTTTGACTGATTTAAAAAATTGGATGGCTCTAAACTTTCTGCAGTTAAATACTGAAAAAACCGAAGTAGTTATAATTGGTCAGAGCTCGAGTAATCAGATTGAGCTTGCTCTAAATAGTGTTTTTCTGAATAATAAACAGGTAGTAAGAAATCTGGGTGTTTATTTTGATACTAATTTAAATTTTGAAGTTCATGTCAAGAAGTTGGTTCAATCTTGTTTTTATCAGTTAAGAAATATTTCTAAGGTGAGGCGGTTTTTGAATTTTAAGGATGCAGAGAAGCTTATTCATGCTTTTATTTCTTCCCGTCTTGAATATTGTAATGCCTTGTTTTCTTCTTTGATTCATCGTAATTTATTACGTTTACAATTAGTGCCAAATGCTGCAGCCAGATTATTGACACGAACAGTTATTTCATCATATTACACCTGTTTTAGCTTCTCTACATTGGTTACCTGTTTATTATTGACACAGAAAGCGTTAAATGGCTTGTCACTTATGTATTTAGCTGAGCTTCTGAGATCGTATGAAAAAGGGAGATGTCTTAGATCTTCTTTTAAAGAATTGCTGGCAGTTCCAAGAACTAGATATAAAACCAAAGGAGATAGAGCATTTGTAGTGAAGTCTCCAAATTTATGGAATAGTTTGCCATGGATATTAGAGCATATGAATGTGTCTTTTTAAATGTTGACTGAAAACGTACTTGTATAGATGTGCCTTTAGTGTTTTTTGATGTCTTTTGTGTATTTTGGGTTTGATCTTTTTTGTTCCCTCATATATTGTGTATAGCTCTTCATGAATGTATTTTCAATGATTGTGTTTTATATTGTGTAAAGCACTTTGTGCGTCGTAGCTTTAAAATTGCTATATAAATCAAATTTTACTTACTTCATGGAACTAGATGACAATAAAGAACCTTTATTTTTTAGGAGTGAGCTGATGTCCACAACAACCACAAAGTATCACAATACTTTTTTTTTTCTATCTATTTTAATATTTTATCCAATGGTCACATCTTATTTTGGCAGTAATAAAAGTTGTAGATTCTCACTGAAACTGTGAAAATGTCTAAGTTTGTGGCTTAGAAAATATCATGTGGAAATATCGGAAATATCATGCGGAAATATCATGGCCATGGTATTTATAATTGAACTACATGGTAAAGCAACAGACAACTTCATTTTAAGTTAATCATTTTCAAATCATTTTTGTACATTATTCATTCATTACATTCAGTGCACTTCCAGCACATTTATTGGCAGGTAGGAATGTCATGTGACATATGCTTATTAATTTTCTATTATTGTATAGACACAAAAAGTAGGGTAAAGGCAGAAGAAAATGTTTTTTTTTTCTAGTTCAGTTCAGGTAGTAAGGTGTCTTTGACACCCTTAATGGTCTTTTCTGTGTGTCTCTGTCCCTGTTATAGAAGGATAGGTGACTCAGGTAACTAGGAAACTAGGACTTCCATTATATGGACAAAAGCAGTTGATGGTCACAGAATGTTGATTTTGGGGTGAACAATTCCTTTAAATGTCACCTTCACTTGTATATACTGTATTCGTACCAGATTCCCCTTGCCCACCCAGTATCCAAATAGCTTTACACTATACCCCTATACAACCTAGGGCCATAAGTTTGTTTTGTATTGCATATAGTTATCACCTATAAGAAATGTTTAAAATAATTTTGATATAAGACATCATTTCAGTTCTGTAAAGGTTAAAACACTTGCATAAAAGCTCATGTAAAAATAAAACCTATGTTCGTAATGCATGAAATAAGGCACAAGGTCAATAAGGGGGTAAAATTTATATTTGCATCAAGAGCTTTAGCTGCTACTAAATTAAAAAACAAACACTTTCAAAGTGAGGTCATGGTTACAACTCACTCAAATTGTAATACTGAGGCTGTCATGAATTATTCAGCATCACTGCACTAATACAGAGGCCTACTGTATATGTTATAAAATATATTTATGCTCTGTGTTGATTTGTTTACATTTTAATGTTATTTCTGCTGTTTTCTGGTATTTTGATGTTGTTATACATAATTTTACTCTTACAATTAAATAAAAAAAATTGTGAAAAAGTGGAATAATTGTCAAATAAATACATATAAAATTATTAAAAGATGTTTATTTTAAATAATAATAAATATAAATATAAATATAGATTTATAAGGCTGTGTTCCATGGAATATCACATTTAAAAACAACAACAACAAAAAGACTTTTTATTAGTAGTAGTAGTAATATTTTATTCTTACACTTTCATTAAAATGTAATTATTAAGTCATGTTGGCTGGTCTTCACTGTAGGCAATTTAAGGGGATAATTCACCCAAAAATGAAAACTAACATCCCATTGATTTCTGTGGTATGGATAAAATACTATGGAAGTCAGTTGGAAGTCAAATAAAAAAAAAAGATTTATACATGCATACATACAGTATGTACTGTTTTCTATATAAAAGCAATTGTAAAGATACTTAGGACAGAGTTCTCCTATAGCTGGAATGTTGCTGCACTTCTGACAAGCCCTTCTGTCCTAAACAGAGAATTACAGAGGTCTGGATAAAAAATGAACAAAATGCACAGACACTAATCTGTCCTATTTAAGGGTATCAAAACATTAAAGATATAACATACTGCTGATATAATCAAATATATAGTCTACAAAACAATACATGGGCATAGTGAATGCATTAGGTATTAGGTCTGAATTCAGATCCTTTGAAGCTTCAAATGAAGCCATATCACTCCAGCAGTGGTTATACTTACGCCTCTCTTATGAACGTCTCTTGTGATATTCTGTCATCACTGGCTCCTTCTGGGAACTCATTGAAATTCCTGATGCCAAGTGTCTTCAGTGCTGTTGGGAAGCCATGTTGTGCGTATACAGAGTCAGACCATTAGTAATGCTTATACTCATGAATTGTAAACAAAATAACTTAAGTTTACATGGAAGTATTCAGTCAAATGTACTGTAAAAGTAGCAGTGCATTCAGGTCATTATCAGGGTCAGTTGTTTCCCGGTCACATTAATTGATAGATTTAAAGGAATAGTTCACCCAAAAATTTAAATTAGCTGAAAATTCAGTGACCCTCAGGCCATCCAAGATGTAGATGAGCTTGTTTCTTCATCAGGACAGATTTGGAGAAATGTAGCATTACATCACTTGCTCACCAACGGATCCTCTGCAGTGAATGGGTGCCGTCAGAATGAGAGTCCAAACAGCTGATAAAAACATCAAAATAATCTACAAGTCTCCTATCCATCAATTAACATCTTGTGAATCAATCCATAAACAAATCCATTAAAACGTTTTTAGCTTCAAACCATTGCTTTTGGCTAAAATATGACTTTATTCTCTATCCATAATATTGCTTTCTCCAGTGATAAAGTTGTCTCGTCTGAATCAGGAGAGAAATATGCACAGTTCAAGGACTGTTTATGAGTGAAAACAGGCCGAAACAGTTCTAAACAAATATGTCTGTGGATTTTGATGTGAGAGGACAACACAGGATTTTTCACTAAAGGAAGTGTTATTATGGATTAGTAACAGGTTATCATTAAAATGCCTTAATTAAGGAATTTTTCTCTTAGAAAAACGCTGTTTGGACTCTCATTCTGACGGCACCCATTCACGATCCATTGGTGAACAAATAATGTAATGTTAAATTTCTCCAAATCTGTTCTGATGAAGAAACAAATTCATCTACATCTTGGATGGCCTGAGGGGGAATGCATTTTCATTGTTGGGTGAACTGTTCTTTAACTTTATATAAGTAAGTAATGTGGAACAAAAATTTAAATAAAACATTCTTTTAATTTTAAATAGTTGTTCATATGAATATCCACCAATGTTCAAGTCCCTATAGATGCCATTACATTTAAATAGGATATTTATTTGTAGAAACTATTGCTATTTTTAAAATGGAAATATCATGTTTTCACTGCCTGTAGTGATGATGTACAGATAATTTACGCATGTGCCACTCTGTAAACATTTAATTTAAGAAAGATAAAAACTTTAATAAAATGTGTTTTAAAAAATCCTTAAATTTCCATGGATAATTGGCATAATTTGTCATAATTTTGCTGGTATTTAAGCACTGGTATCTTGCTCAATCAGCAACTGTAAAGCCTACTTAAATTTATAATATAATAATCAGTGAAATTCTCAATTCAAAAACTATTTTGTTGATAGTTTTTACATTTATTTACATGCATTTGACAAACACTTTTATTCAAATGCCCTCATTCACATTTTACTGACCACGATTGTTTATATAGGTGTAGTTACAGCAAAGCTTTTCCCAAAATCACAAGGTCTTTTACAACCTCTGCAACATTAGGGCAGTTTTACCTTCTTTGTACTGACTATAAGTGATAAAGCCTTGATGGGAAGGATCCAGGATTCCAAACAGCGCATCTAAGTTGGACTCGTTAAAGAGGCACGGAGCGTTTCCTGGATGAACTTTGGAAACTTTCAGCTTTTCGAGTTGATCGATCAGAAATTCTCTAGGACGATCTGTAACCGCAGAATTCAAGAGATTGGGCATTAAGTTTGTCATTATTTTTCTGGTAAATGCGACACAGGATAAAGAAGAGGTAGACGGTGAACTAAATTAATGTACCAAATCTACTCGCGTCAAAAGTCTCACCTGGTCTGTAGAAGAAGAGCATACTAGTTAAATTATCCATAAGCTCAATAATTTTGTGTTTCTCGAGGTATTCTGCTGCCTCTAGCTCCCGCGGCGATGACATCCCGTCGACCGGTTCACTGTTTATCACTGTTGCGATGATACCGCGCATGCGCAGTGGAGGGGGCAAAAGACAGCGCCCTGCTGTAGCAAGTTACAGAGGGATTTTATTCATTATCATGAATTATTAATAATATCCTAATAACACTGAAGTTGTAATAAAGGAAATCGTCGTAGAAGACTGAAGCAAATTATTATTGAATTTCACCTCAGTTTTTTAATAAGTTACTTTTAACGGAATCGTTCGACCAAAAATGTAGCCTACTCAGCCTCATGCTATTCGAAACCTGTGTGAAATTAATTATTTTGCGGATCACAGAAAGAGATATCAGACTTAATGACAGGTTCAGGCACCATTTGGGAAAAGATGCAATGAAAGTGAATGATGACTGAAGCCTAATATCTCTCTTTTTGCTCTAATCCTTTTCAATGTAATTATGTCTCTTTAGTCAACCGTGATATATGATCATGTTTTGTGAATTGTGTTACCGGCTTCCTCGTAATTTACATTATATTTACATAACTTTGCATTTTTTGTAATAGCAATGTTTAATTTTGTATTATTAAATACAATAAAAATTAAATAGCCAACAAGAAATGAACAGCTCAAATATGAGTTTTACAAACTGTAGGTTGTCAGTTGAGAAAACGAACTATATGACTTTTTTTTTTTTTTTTTTTGCGTGGTATGTTTCTTTTAATTCCCACGCATATGAAAATGAGTCTAAAACGAGCACAGTAGTAATCTATTGTTTGCATTGCTTGTGGAAAAAAAAGTTTCTGAGTATAATTTGCCTTGTTTAACCACTAGAGGGAAGTGTTTCTTGAGACCTGAATGGGATGAGTTGAACTAATGGTAGAGCTTGTAAAGAGGAAGTAGGCTACACGAAAGTGAACAATGTAGAAATTGTGCCTTTCTCCCTTTATTATATATATATTATATAGGGTTTTTTTTGGGGTTTTTTTTGCATGGTTTAAGTTATGCATTTTCAGGGTGTAAGAGGCACTGAGGCAGGGGGAACAAAACCCCTTAGTAAATCATTAGAAAGTGTATTTTATTCACCTGCACATAAATTAATATTAATAAACAGTTACATACAACGCTGTGTTTATAAAATCAATGTACATTAAAAAAAAACATTATTGCTAAAACATTTCGTTCAGTAAGTCACTTTTTAAAATGTTTAACAAAACAAGATTTGAGAAGTGGGTCTGATTCAATTATAAATGTAATTAGGGTTCAAGTGCGAAGACCACCAAATTCGTCTCCTCCGCGTCACCCTAGTGCCATTTTGGAGAATATCCGCTGGACGGAAACTGCGTACGCTCTTCGGTGTTAGCCGCATACCGGATGCACTGTTTTCGTTCAAAACAAAACGTAAATATACGTAGAAGACGTATCCTTGTGTTGCGGCTGACACAGAAGAGCGTACGCAGTTTGCGTCCAGCGGATATTCTCCAAAATGGTGATACGCTGACGTAGAGGAGACGAACTGTTGAATAAAGTTATTTTTGTTTTCTTTGCGCACAAAAAGTATTCTCGTAGCTTCGTAAAATTACGGTTCAACCCCTGATGTCACATGGATTATTTTACCGATCTCCTTGCTATGTTTCTGGACCTTGATTGTGTAAGGACCCTTGCTGTCTATGGAGGGTCTGAGAGCTGTCAGATTCCATCAAAAATATTTGAATTTGTGTTTTCTCTGGTCTCACGGGTTTGAAATGACATGAGGGTGAGTAATTAATGACAGAATTTTCATTTTTTTGGTTGAACTAACCCTTTAATAGCATATGTTAGATCTCGTCATTCTGAATAACTTTGCCTCTAGAACCATGCTGTCAATCAAAGCATTCGTTAAAGATTTGACATTACGTAAAAAAGCTACTTTTCCGAACTCGTCCAAGACGGTTTGTCCAGTTTTCACCAAAATTGATACAAATTGATACAAACTCAAAGTTATCAAAAGCTGTCTGATAGAACCGTTCTCAAATAACGCAAAAATGAATTTGACAAATAGCTCGCAAGTGGACATGGGGCTTTATCTTCTCAACACTTTATCATGTTCAGACCAAACAAGTTTATGACAACCATGACCTGAGGTTACCTGCACAGTTTTGGCACAGTGCCACCTAGTGGTCAGGAGATATGAAAAATCTTGCACATATTGGGTTAAGGCTAGATACAGCAAAAGCTACTGGGCACGCACACATCAATATAGCGTAATTGTTCTCACACTGTACAACAATAATTACTATTTTTGCATTATTGTAAGCGGTAAGTTTAGGGTTGGGGTAGGTGTAGACATTAATAAAACACAATCTACTAGGTATAAAATTCAGTGTATTGTTAGCTTCCGGTTTTTGCTGTATCCCTTCTAGCCATAAACCCATATTGACACCAAACTGTCTTCATCACCCCTAACCACACCACATTAATTTGGGAGCAGCACCACTTAATGGTCAAAAGTAATAAATCATTAAATAATATTTCTATTAATTTTATTTTTTTTAGCCTTTTTGGGTAAAATCATCTTAAAATATCTATATATGCTCAAAGGTCTTAAAACACTCTCTTGAACCCCAATAATTGCAGCTATATTTGTTAATGATTTCTTAACAGGGGAAAACAGTTAATATACAGTTAACAGTTTAACAGCTAATAACACTTTTTAACAGTGGAAACAGTATGTATACAAAATATATACATCCGTAATGCATCTACAAAAATAGGTCAAATAATTAGTAGTTAACATCAATTAGCTTTTTCAATAACAGAGATGGCTTTACTGCTGTTCTTTATAGAAGTGAAAAATGTCCTTAAATAGTCTAATTTTTGGCACAACTGACATATTTTAGTTCATGTACGGGATATTGTCAATCCAACTGGTATCACAAACCATTGTGTCAGATATTTGAATATTTTGTGGACAAACCTCACAATTAATGACATTTGAGACCAAAAGGATTTAGTATACATTAAACCGAAATTAAAACATTAAAAATTGTTTCTGACTTCTCTTTACAGATGATTTGAAGTTTCTCCAGGTTGAGTAACAAGCTGGATGCGTGACATCATCAGGCAGCGACTCCGTACTGCGCATGCGTAAAGCGACGAGTCCTTGGACACAGCGATCGCTGTAGGTGAAGCGGTCTCGGGAGGGACGCACAGTCAAAATGCAGACCTGGAACCATCTATACCGCACACTCGCCACGGTAAGGACTGCTTATTTGACTCAGGACACTGTGCTTTTTGGATATATCCATACTACGTTAGAATGAAAAGAAAACATTGTAGACAGAAATGCAATGTTATTACTGCGTAGGCCCAACATACTCGCATGACACAGTTGTCAGTCCATAAACACAAACGAAGGGGACTGAGTTTATGTGTTTAGCTACATTAATGCACTTGTATTTATATTTAATCTATCGAAATACATATTTACACAACTACGAATTTGATCTGTGACCACTGGTTGAACTTGCAGGGGCGTATAGTTTACTAAATCTGTGGAGCTTTTTGATAACTTGCCATATAGGTCACATTCTGATCCAGGGACATAACCAAGTATTTTGTCTTTTTAGATATCATAAGCGTGTTCAAATACAATAATTAGTGAGCCGCCTACCTAAAATATGCCAGTGATGCCCAAAAGTGCACTCTAGGTAGACACAACACTAGTTTTTAAGACAAAGCCACATTTAGGGAACATTTAGTTTGAAAAAAATAAGTGAAACATGTTTTAAAATAACATTCTTGGTTATGCATTTGCTGTCTTGGTGTACAAAAATGTGGGCAAGTTTCTGTTTATATAATATGCCGTTTTTCATTTATCTGTACTAGACTGTGCAAAAATAAACAGCAAATTGGATAAAACAAATATTCTTTGTGTCTTTTGTCATTGGATGCTCACTGTTAATGATTTATTTGTCATTTCTATTTTTTTTTTATTTTATTTATTTTTTTTTGATATTGAGTTTTAGTTTTATTTCAGTTTTAGTTATTATAGTACTTCAACTTATTTTATTTTTTATATTTCGGTTAGTGGCCAAAAAAACTTTTCTAATTTTTCTTTTCTTTTTTTTCTTTTTTTTTATCTAATATTTATATGGAGACATTTAAGGCCTGCCTTTATTGCAACATAATTATGCAACTGTTTAATACCTGTGATTAACTTTCTTTTGACCTTTATCCTTGTAAATGCTGGCATTTATTTTTCTATTTTTTTCTCTTGGATTATTTATTTTGTTTTAATGTGTATTCAAATAATTTGTTTGTCATTTGTAAGCATTAAAATAGAGTATGGAGAAGCAATATCTGTATAGTAAATATACAATTTAGTTGTTTCTATTTCTGTTGTACAATACAGCGAGGTCAGCATCTCCCCACCAAGCTGCATGGGGCCACAGTCTTGTCGTTGAGAACGTATGCTGATAAAGCACCAAGTAAGACGACTTATAATCATATCTGTACTGTTATATTATATATATATATATATATATATATATATATATATATTCAGTGATGACCTTTAAAAATAGACAAGCTAAATGATATGAAATGCACTAATATGTAAATCCATATTCAAATCATTTGTTCTGTCAAAGTTGATGCTGATGTCACAGTTGTGGGCTCTGGGCCTGGAGGATACGTCGCCGCCATCAAAGCAGCTCAGCTTGGCTTTAAGGTATCGTTTTGACACCTGGATCACAGATACCATCATCTTTTCTTTGACTGTGCTTGTAACATGCAAACTTCTTTCACAGACAGTATGCGTGGAAAAGAACGCGACCCTCGGAGGAACGTGCTTGAACGTGGGCTGCATCCCGTCAAAGGTTTGTGAATTTAAAAATGCTTTTCCAAAATGCTTTTAACTTTTGCTTAACTTGATTTTTTTTTTGTTGTTGCTTATTTAAGGCTCTGCTAAACAACTCGTACCTGTATCACTTGGCACACGGGAAAGATTTTGAAAGCAGAGGCATTGAAAGTAAGTTCAAGTGTAAACATGTGATATGGGGCTACATATCACATGTTATTGTGTCAAGGATATGCAGAAGCCAACAGATTTGAATGAGGCCATTTAATAAATTACAGAGGATTTTGAGTCTGTTAGTAAATCTGATTTCTTCTACATTAGTTCAGGGGATCTCGTTGAACCTGGAGAAGATGATGGCACAGAAGAGCGGGGCTGTCAAAGCTCTGACCGGAGGAATCGCACACTTATTCAAACAGAACAAAGTGAGATTCAGTATTTATTTTTTCTATTTGTTTTAGCTGTTTATCCAATGGTAATGTGGTTGTAGATCAATACACTTTTTAGAGCCAGACTAAATTATTTTTTGCAATCTCTAGGTAACTCACGTCAACGGTTTTGGAACGGTAACTGGCAAGAATCAAGTGACCGCAAAGACTGCTGATGGAGAACAGGTCATAAACACCAAGAACATCCTCATCGCTACTGGATCAGAGGTCACCCCCTTCGCAGGCATTGAGGTACATCAGCGATAAACAAGAACATAAGCTGCTGATTATTCATAGGGCAACTTTTTGAGCAATTTTGCCGGGCGACTTTTTTTAAACAATGTTAGGTGTGTTTGGAGCTAAAGTTGAGGACCCCTGCTCTACATGTGCCACCCACAGAAACCACAAATCACATGTGATTTCTAGGGATGCACCGAAATATAAACTCTTGGCTGAAACCGAACAAAATGAAACACTGGAAAACGTTTTTTCGCATTTTATTCCCCCCATGTATTTTGCCAAATTTTTTTTCACCATTGCATAAATTAAATAGCCAAAATGGGCTTTTTACTGTTTTGTTTTGCTTTTCAAAGAAAAAATCAATTACAAAACAACTATTTAAAAATATTTACTTAACACTTTTTTTAACATGCTAGCAGACATTATACCAAAAAAGCACAATTTAACTTAAAATTAATAAGTTAGTAAATTTAATTTTTTTTTTTTTGGGCCATTTTTCAGACCCTCTTCTTGAATCAGGCAGGTATTTTTTGCTGTACAAATAAATGCAGCCTTACTGAGCAGAAGAGAATTATTTTAAAACATTATAAAATATTACAGATCTCAATTTGAACACTGTGTAGCCTAAATGTTTTAATAGAGCTGTTGTAATTATTATTATCATTATTATTGTCTTACTTTTTTATTTTATTTTACAGAACAACAGTAAAATTACAATACTAACATTTATGAATGTTGAAGATGAGTAACACTGTTTCAGCGCAGATTTTCCTCGCGCTTTGGACTTTGAATCCTGGCGCAGCTGACGCGGTTTGAATACATGCAATTCGTGTGTGTGTATTAAAAAACATAACGTTCTGCAGTTTATTTAATTGTTTAAGGCCATTTCGCGATTTCAATCATCACAGTAAACAGCAATAACCACCCCTTCCTCTTCTCATCGAAGACATGCGATGCAGCACTAAACAGTCTCTCGCTGTCGGTGCTTGTAATGATTTTTGCGTCTTTATCGGACAGTTTTAAATGCTGACATGTTTACTGTGTTAGTGCGTGCCTCTATCTGATCATGTCACGCCATTGTTCGGTACAATTTATTCTGTCTCTTCGCTTGTTTAAACACCGAAAGAGCTTTTTTTTTTTTTTTTTTGCTATTTTCGCCCAAATTTCGGTTGCCGAAAATTCGGTGCATCCCTAGTGATTTCAGATGTCAAACTGGATGTGTCAATAAGCTCTTCTCTGATTGTCCTGCACAACAATGCATCATGCGAATTTCCCACTCAAGTTGAAAGATGCGAACAAGGCAAATATCGCATGTTCGTGGCAATCGCATCGCCCAATTCGCATCTATGCATTACATTGTGTGTAAATTTCTTTTGGTGTGCACACACCTTTAAAGGGTTAATTCACCGAAAAATTACTCGCCTTCATGTCGTTCCAAACCCATAAGACCTTCGTTCGTCTTCGGAACACAAATCAAGGTATTTTTGATAAAATCTGAGAGCTCTCTGACCCTCCATACACAGCAATGCAACTGCAATGTTCCCAGGTCCAGAAACGTAGCAAGGACTTCGGTAAAATAGTCCATGTGACATCAGTGGTTCAACCTTAATTTACGAAGCTACGAGAATGCTTTTGTGTGCAAAGAAAACAATAATATCATAATTTATTCTACCGTCTTCCGCCACGTAATCAGCGTTGTTTACGTTCAGTAGACAGCATGTGCATGCTGAACGTAAACAACGCTGATTATGTTGATTACGTTCTGGGTTACTTTCCAAAATGGCGGAAGACTGTAACTCGGGGAGAAGAATTGTTGAATAAATTGTTATTATTGTTTTCTTTGCGCACAAAAAGTATTCTCGTAGCTTCGTAAAATTACGGTTGAGCCACTGATGTCACATGGACTATTTTACCGATGTCCTTGGTATGTTTCTGGACCTGGGAACATTAGTTGCATTGCTGTCTACGGAGGGTCAGAGAGCTCTCAGATTTTATCAAAAATATCTTAATTTGTGTTCCGAAGCTGAACAAAGGTCTTACGGGTTTGGAACGACATGAGGGTGAGTAATTAATGACAGAATTTAAATTTTTGAGTGAACTATCCCTTTAGAGCTTCTCTTTTGTTAACAACAGTCGGTTTATAAGCGCTTCTTCTCATTAATTAAATTTGAGTCTTGCAGTAAGCCATTGTGATTCATGCAAAAGATTATTTGTAACCAACAGTTTTCTTGCTTGGTCTGCTGTCTTGTATAATTATGATCCTCTTTTGATAGATTGATGAAGACACCATTGTCTCGTCCACTGGCGCGTTGTCCCTTAAGAAGGTTCCAGAGGAGCTCATCGTGATTGGAGCTGGAGTCATTGGAGTAGAGTTGGTGAGTCGACGATTGAGGTGTTTCATTCCATAATCATCGTAACACTGATCTAAATTGTTCATTTTGGTACTGAAACTGCTTGTTTGTAACATTTGCAGTCTGATGATGCTTCTAAATTGGGTTTGATAATGGAGATCCATTCTGTTTGTTTCCAGGGGTCCGTATGGCAGAGGCTTGGTGCCAAAGTCACAGCAGTGGAGTTCCTCGGACACGTCGGCGGAATGGGCATCGACATGGAGATCTCCAAGAACTTCCAGCGAATTCTCCAGAAGCAGGGGTTGAAGTTCAAACTGAGCACCAAGGTCATGGGCGCCACCAAGAGACCTGACGGCAAGATCGATGTGGCGTGAGTGCAGCGTTTATTCATCTGCTGTGTAGGAGCTAATTCATCTAGTGCTTTTGCCTATATTGATGTTTCCGTTGGTTAGTGTGGAAGCTGCAGCTGGTGGCAAGAGCGAGACGCTCACCTGTGACGTTCTGCTGGTGTGCATTGGCCGCCGTCCCTTCACCGGTAACCTCGGCCTTGAGGCTGTCGGTATTGAACTGGATAACCGTGGGAGAATCCCTGTCAATGGTCGTTTCCAGACCAAAGTGCCCAGGTATGGAGATTTGAAAATGAGTTTTCTTGTATGCGTTGCAACCGACAAGTCCTAATATGCTTTGCAAATCTCTTCTAGTATCTATGCCATTGGAGATGTTGTAGCTGGACCCATGTTGGCCCATAAAGCAGAAGATGAAGGTATCATTTGTGTCGAGGGAATGGCAGGAGGAGCCGTCCATATCGACTACAACTGTGTGCCCTCCGTTATATACACACACCCTGAGGTCGCCTGGGTCGGCAAGACCGAGGAACAGCTCAAAGATGAAGTGAGTAGACTCTGTTTTGTTTTAGCACACCTTTCTATTTAAATTGCATGTCATATCAAACATTTTCTTCTAATATACATCAAATAATTGCCTATTTTCCAGGGTGTGCCATATAAGGTGGGCAAATTCCCCTTCGCAGCCAACAGCAGAGCCAAGACGAATGCTGATACAGATGGACTGGTAAAGATCCTCAGCCACAAGGACACAGACAGGATGCTGGGAGCACACATTCTGGGAACGGTAATGATGCTTTTGCGTTTCCTCTGTAGGAAGTCATGTACTTATTTTCAAGTACATAATTCATGTATTCATTTTACAGGGGGCAGGAGAGATGATTAATGAGGCTGCATTAGCTATGGAATATGGAGCATCATGTGAGGATGTTGCAAGAGTGTGTCACGCCCATCCCGTAAGTGTCCTGAATATAGTCTACTGATTTAATTCTACTTCATTTTCTTTCTTCTTTTTCTTATAGATTGCTGTAATTAATAGACATTCTGAGGAATGAGCACATTAAACTTGACCAGTTTTTTTTTTTTTTTTTAAATTGTAAAATATTTAAAATATTAAAAATATCAACATTAATAATAATAATAATTAAATAATTACAACATTGTTTATATAAACAATATTTTTTGCATAATAATATATACAAAAATGTTTATAAAAATATTTATTATTATTATTATTATTATATATGTATTTATAGACACATGCTAAAGCAATGCACAAAAAATATTATAAATTATTTTTCCTACTTTTTTCTCAATTAAGTTCCTATTACTAATAGACATCATTCTGAATAATGAGCTCACTAATCTTTTTTTTTTACTTGACTTACTAACCCATTTTTTTAAACTTACATTTTAAAATTAAAATGTAAGTATTGTTAATTATATAATTATTAATTTTTATTTATTATAATAATTTCAGTATGTGTATATATATATATGTATGTGTGTATATATATATATATATATATATAATATGTATATGTGTGTGTGTGTGTATATAATTTTTTTTTTATAATTGTTTTTGTTGTTTTTATTACATTAATATTCATCAAGCTTTTCCTCTTTTCTCAGACTGTATCAGAGGCCTTCAGAGAAGCTAACCTTGCTGCTTCGTTTGGAAAAGCTATCAACTTCTAGATTTTCTTCATATACACTTGTATATAAATAAAGTATCTTCTGCATTTTTTTCCAAACAGTCCGCACAATCTAGAGTTCTTCAGTCTCTGGGCTTTCAGATGTACCCTTCATGCATACATCCACAATAACCCTGTAAAACACTTAGTCTGTTATTTAAATGTCCTAATAAAGGAGTTTGGGTCTTATGTTGAACTTCGCCTGACTGAGAAGAACATGATTTGGATTTTATAAATCAGTGTTGTTCACTGTTGGGTTATATGTGACACATTTCATGCTGGTGGTCATAAATAGTCTCCTGAACACCAAAGCAATCATTTTGACGGTTGGAAAAATTGACTTTGGCTGTACTGAAACACACAGGAGATGAATAAAGAGGAACATCATTATGCATTGTTAATTCTTGCTTTCATTAGAGAGATATGATTTGCAAACAGTTTAAGATATATGAGGATTTGAAAAGATCATTTAATGCAGTTCGTGGTGGGTAGTTGAATGGTCTGGGTTCAAAATATCTGTCTAAAGAATTTGTGGCATGTTTTCGGTTTACCACAGAAAATAAATTTGACTTGTCCATCAGTTTTGTAAGACCAAAACAAAAATTCCCTTACAGTGACTGCAAGCAGAGTTCCCATAAAGTACAATTTATTTATTTTTTGCATTTTAACATTTGCATCAGCCAGTGGCAGCAAATAATTACATATGGTTTACTTAAGACAAGAGCATGGGATAAGACAGGATGTGATGGAACAATATGCTAATTATAATATGAACATGATTGTGATAATCATTTAGCATAGTATAAATTCATAACTCCTTTAGGCCACCAGAGGTCAATGTCTCCTGCACATTGTCGTCTCAGCTAGTCATTCCTTCCTCATTTCCCTTATTGGAGTAACCAAATATGGTCTATCACATGTTGAACACATTTCTTTGAGTCTGACAACTTTTGTCTTCTTTTTCAACAGTTAATTCTTGTATAATTTTAAACCTAACAAACTTGTTAAAATGTTTTACACGAATTGTGCTTGTGCAATATTTCCTAAAAATAAATGCTAATGTAATTTTCCCTACCTAATTTCAAATTTGTTTAAAGTTTCTAAATTCTGGGGACGATGAGTATGTGTCTACTTCAGTTACATCATAAATTAATGAAGAAGGGGCCACAAAAGTGGTCACTAATGGCTTCAATCAGTTTGTATGAACACACTAAATCACACCCGCTGAGACCTTTGTGTGTCACAAAGTGGAAGCTGTTGTGACTGAAAGCAGAAAGGATGGGAAGCTTTTGGATGTATAGCCTGCTGTACCTGTTATTCCTGAAAACTCGTCTCTTGTTCCTTTTGTG
Organism: Tor tambroides; assembly: GCA_021397915.2. Lineage (NCBI taxonomy): Eukaryota > Metazoa > Chordata > Actinopteri > Cypriniformes > Cyprinidae > Tor > Tor tambroides. Next base: position 25,322 of record JAFVLL020030122.1, on the reverse strand, counting down.
ATCTAAAAAATAAACAGATTAGGTTAGAAACTGAAGTTATCCTCAAAGGAATAGTTCACCCGAAAACAAAAATCTGCTGACAGTTTACTCACCCTCAGGCCTTTCAAAATGCAGATGAGTTTATTTCTTCATCAGAACAGATTTGAGGAAATTCATCATTACATCACTTGCTCACCAATGGATCCTCTGCAGTGAATGGGTGCCGTCAGAATGAGAGTCCAAACAGCTGATAAAAACATCACAATGATCCACAAGTAATCCACACAACTGCAATCCATCAGTTAATGTCTTGTGAAGTGAAAAGCTGCATGTTTGTAAGAAACAAATCCATCATCAAGACATTTTAAACCATTACTTCTGGCTAAAATACGAGTCCTCTTGTTGCGTTCTCCAGTGAAACGTGGATTATTGAAATTTGTGGATTATTGAAATTTGTGGATTACTGTGATGTTTTTATCAGATGTTTGGACTCTCAGTCTGACGGCACCCATTCACTTCAGAGGATCCATTGGTGAGCAAGTGATGCAATGCCACATTTCTCCAATCTTGGATGGCCTGAGGAGGGCGAGAAAATTTTCAGCAAATATTCATTTTTAATTGAACTATTTCATTAATATTAGTGCAGGAGTTGAAAAATGCCAACTGAATAGCTCACGACACAGACATTTAGATGTGCAAGTATTTCAGATTTCACTCTTCTCACATTCATAGCTGACAGATATTCATCAGCCTGGCTTCTAAATGTAGTCCTCAGCAGAGGTCAGAAGGGAGATGGTGTTATTGCTGGTGTTACTGCTGTAAGACACTGTTTAATAGATGGCAATATAACCTGTTAACACTTCATTTAACACATTTCGGTGCCCATCCTTCCTGTTTCATTTTATTGACTATATCCTGAGTTCATAACTTATTTTAGTTTTCTGCAGGGGCTCATAAGCTGGTAGAAAGAGCATAATTATAATGAATATAAAATGAAAATAAGTAAACGGGGTTGCATAAAAATCACTATAAAGCTTAGGACAGTTATCAAATCATACACTGCAATTTAATTAAATGCATATTTTGTTGCACTGTGTGTTTCGGAGTGAAGCGTGGCACTGTTTAGCACATACATGCGCAGCTGATGTTCCAGTGTTTTCAGCATCTCAGAGCGTCTCGGTTCTCAGTAAATGCAGCGAAATTCATCTCAAATTCATGTAATCATGTAATGTGCAATTGTGGACCCAACTTGCGCTGTTTTTACTGTATTTACACACTCGCATAATTTCCAACAATTTTCGACAGAACTTTACAGCATTTCATCAGGATTCTGTCGAAATAAAAGCTTGATCATTAAAATTGTTGAAAGGTCGAGGGTTTGAACATTTAAAAGTTTGAAAGTGAAGAATTTAGGGCATAAATATCATATCTAGACTACCTTTACATCACATTAATTGTGTAAGTAGCTTATAACTATTAAGCTATAATTTTAATATAATTCAGAATATGCATAAAAAACCAGGAAAAACACATGTAAAACACCTTTTGTTCATTTATTTAAATATGCCTTATGAATATGTCTTCTAAATATGCATCTTTTTGTATTTGCTTTGGAAAATACATGTGTCTGCGAATATAAATGGTTGCTGTGGAGTGTAACTTCAGACACTGAAATGCACAAACGATTGGAAAATGAAATTTAAGTTTTTCCATCCCACTGATGCCACATGATATTGCTATTCCATATCAAGCATCCACACAAAGCTATAAAAGGCTTTCAGGAAGTGATCCACAAGTGGTCTTCATGTAGCCTACATAATGCTCTGTGGTCTGATTTCATTTCTGAAAATATTCATGAGCAAACCATCAGTGTAAAGTGAAGCATTATGTGCTATAGTACAATATGGCAACATGATGGTATCTGAGAGCTGTAAAGCTCACACACTACTTTCAGATGATTAAACTCTGAAGCTCAATTCAATAAGCTAATTGCAGATAGACTTACAGTAAACTTAGTGTGAGAGAAATGTGTCACCTCCTGTTAAGGTTAAATTTAATTCAGCTGTTTTTAGCTACCCTGTTTTGCATGTTGGCTTATTTTAAAGCAGTTTCAGTTTCCTAAATTATGTTGAACATCAGACCAGAGCAGCTTTTGATGATTTTCCAGTCACACAAAACAGGTTAATCTTAATGTTTTCCACATACATGACCATTCAGTTGCAGAATTAGAGTTTTATTCATGGCAAAGGCTACTTCAGGGGGTACATAGGAAAATTAGTGTAGAGGAGAGTGGGACACAACCTAACACTTTTTAGCTTTCTCTCATTTTTGTGTGCGTACATTCACTTGGGGTTTCAGAATATTATTTTTTTCCCCACATTAATTTCACGTCTAGTACAAATATGGGGTCTTGCTTCATTAATACAGTATGTACTTTTTTCACCCTGAAAGAATGGAAATGCAACAACATGGCACATATGAACACGCTGTAACGGGTTGTAACATGTGAGGGACACGTTATAACATGACCAAACAGATCTATACAGCATAGTTAAAAACAATGTGAGCAAACAGACAAAGATTACAGTCAGAAAAATGCAGAGCTGCACACACACACACACACACACACACACACACACACACACATCCTTCCCTCCTCGCACAGCTCTGCCAGAACAGGAGATACGAGTCAGTAAATTTCTTGAAATAATAATTTCTGATTATTCAAGGTCTAAATGTTTTTTTTTTTTTTTTTGGTTGCATTTTTTCCTCTATATAGTGTTGATATGGCAACTAGTTAAATAATAATAATAAAAAAGTTTATTATTTCAGTCTTTATCGTTTACTTCCGCACACCCTGTTCGCGCAGACATGATACGTGTCATGGCTTTATTACTGTAATGTTATCCGCTTTGTACTGTACTGTTTTCTCACTGGTGAATGAAATGTGAGGTAATCTGACACCGTTGCATTCAATCCTCCACCAACGCCGTCTTTCATCGTGTCACTGGTTAGCCTCTGGTCTGTCGCGTTCGTGGGTTTTGGAGGAGGTGTGGCTTTGGAGAGTGATTTGCAGGGAGGGTGAGATCTTATGCTTTCAAAGCTGGCTTGCTAGCCTCTCTGAAATGGCCTACCCTACCTTTAAAGGTGCATTCACACGAAGCATCGGCGTTAACACACTTCTCATTAGGTGTATTTGATTTCATGCGGCGCTGCACAGACCGATCAGCAAGAGTTGCCGCTTGCAATCAAGGGCAGAACTGAAAGTGGAGATGTTAAGTCGGACACTTTACACTTCCTCTACTGGTATTTAAATAGTATACAGTAGGCAAATGTTGAACTTTATTCTTGTACAGATGGTGCTATTGCTTTATGAAGATGTCTCTGAAACATGTTTAATTCACCTCATCTGTGATAAAGTATGCAAACACAGCACAAGCGTAAAGCACCATCTGTGCAAGAATAAAATTCAACATATGCCCATACTATTTAAATACCAATAAAATTGTTCAATATACTTTTATCAGTTTTTTTGATAAACATGACTCAAAATAACATTACTACAGTAAAAGAGTTTTTACTGTTATAACATCTGACGTTACATCTGCATCACAGAACTTGAAAAACTTTCAACTTTCCAAGCACCGACGCAGGTGTCAGCCAATCAGATTGTCTTATGTAAATACCCTACCACTGACGCTAGCCAATCCCATTCATGCAACACCAGAAAAGTAATGTGACTGTGTTGGTGCTTGAAAAATTGAAAGTTTTTCAACCTTTGCTACGAGCAACACCAGTGACGTGATGCAACGGATCCACAATTTAGTTCAGCAACGCATGACGTCATCTATTCAAACTAAATGAGAAGCGTTAACGCCGACGCTCCGTGTGAATACACCGTTAGTGATTTGATTCTGGAACAAGGGCCTGTGCTGATAAGAGACCCTTACCAAAAAGTAGTATACATACCCCCGGTTTCACAGACAAGGCTTAAGCCTAGTCCTAGACTAAAATCTAAGTCTGAGCTGTTTCAACTGAAAGAAATTTGCACTGACTGATCTTAAAATATATCGGTGCCTTTGTTTTGTCTTAAGATGCACACCAGTAATGTTTTTTTTCTAAGCATGTTTATAAAAATTGCTTAAATGTCCTAATTGAACTATGATCTAATCATGGCGTAGTCTAAGCCCTCTCTGTGAAACCAGGCCTTCAAGCTTATTTTATTAAGTATACTTAAGTAAAATTCAAGTATATTTTAAATATACTTTATGTAGCAAGTATACAAATATCAGTGTACTAGTAGTATACTTGTAAGTGTACTGTTTCAATACTCCTTGGGACTAAATTGGCCCTTTCTAGTATATAAATGTATATTTTTAAGTATGCTTTAAGTAGTAAACTTTGAGTACACAACTAGTTTACATCAAAGTTTTTAGCTGGTACTGCAACTATACTAAAAGTGAACTTATAGGTATACTGATAGTTTACTAATTAAATACTTGTAGTAGCACTTTTAGTACACTTTGAATTATAGTCTCAGTAAACCACTAGTTTAGTAGTTTTATACTGCAAGTATACTCGTAAGTTTTCTTTAAGTGAACTTCACATCATACTTTAAGTATACTACTATGTCCCTATTTAAGTATTAATTTGTATATATTTTGTTATATGAATATCTGAACATACAAAACATCAAAAGAAAGAACAGAGTATCTGCTTGTAAACAAAAACATTTTATTCTAGTTTCATGCACTCTTTTTTTAAACACTCTTGAATGTGGGTAAGTTTCATAAATAAAAAAATAAAGAAATTAACAACATTTTGAACAAAAAGCTGAAAAAAAGACTATGAATTGGATTCAGAATGATAATCAATACGTAGATTGAGTCGATCAACACCCCAAAGCTTGACAGTCATTATTACCTCTTCATTGGTCGACATCTTATTCCATAACATTACACAGTTTTGATGCAGTTTTAACATGTGGAAGCATCTGTTGTTTTGGTTTCTTCTTCACTTGTTTTTTTTTTTTTTTTAATTCTGTACAGAAGATGTGTACTAGCGCCCCCTACCATATAACAATGAAAACACGGATTCTCAGAGCACAAGTATAGCTCAAATATATTTGGACTTTTTCTAAGTATAAGTCAAGTATACTTAAATGTCATTTTTAAGTATATTTTGGAGAAGTACATAAAAGGTAGACTAAAAGTATACTTTCCAATTTTTTAGTTTAAAAGAAGTATACTAATAGCACACTTGAATAAACTTCTTTTTCGTAAGGGGATAGAAGTGATAATTCACTTAACCACTAGTTTAATGTGGCATACTGTGAGTATACTGCCTGTATTACTAGCACAGAATTGTGTTAGGCTAAATTTGGAACGATCTTGTCTCTCTAATCTGATTAACTGAAATGAAGCAAATACAGTGACTCAACTTTTGTAGAAGATGTTCAGGAAACCTAAATTAGAGGGTAAACCACTTACTTAAAATATGATGCATAACAGATGAAAAGCTCCACGCCATCATGGTCTCACGTTCAAGGCAAGAGTCCAACATCTAATAATTTTACAGGCAAAAAGTTTACTTTAAGAATGAAAATAAGGGTGTTGATGAGCACTCTTCCAGCCTAGGGTGAAGTCATTACGTGCATTAACAATGACATGAAACAAATCGAATGCGCTTCTCGTGCGATGTGTGACCACCTTTGGACTTATTCTTCTGTATCTTGGTAATATTTATTAAATGGAGAGCATGTCAAAACAAATACTTCTTTCTCAAGAGCCGAAATGAAATGTCAATCATCAAACTGCCAGCAGCGAATGAAAATTTGGGGTGACACCTGGGGTGGCCAATCAGATGTCAGGGGTGTCAAGTGCCACCAAGGACACCCCTCTGGCTCTGCTACTATGACCATTTGTAACTATGTAAAAACAAAAACATTCAGGTTTTGAACATAGCTGCTAAATGTGCAGAAGTTAAATCCTAAAGAGGTATAAAATACCAAAAGACTGTGGTAATAAATAATATCTGGAACAAAATGCTTAAACTTAATTACACAATAGAGCAGACACCAAAAACTAACATAGTACACCACTGTCTAGACATATAAAATAAAAACGTCATATGAAACCCCCCTTTTCAAGTCACATGAAACGAGTCACGGCCACAAACAATGGTAATATATATTTTCCAGAGTGCCTCATTTTGTCTGTGGAAAAACTTTACATGTTATGGGATTTTGTGTTTTCTGTGGAAACTTGAAGCAGCATGTAAACACAAGGCACAATGAGTCATGCAAATACAAAGATTTGGGAGGGTCGACTTTTCAAGAACTTGTCTAAACTTAATTAAACAATACAAATATCACTAATGAATAATATTTTAAGAGAAGTGTCTTAATAACCAGTAATAGCTCACCTGCTGCAATCATAAACTTTTTTTCCCCCAAAACACCTTTATGAATGCTTCCATAGCCCCGCCCACAATGCACGCCATTGGTCGAATCAGACGGCTAGTTTTATGTAGATGCTTGTCATTTAGTCATTTAGTAATATAATATATTTTTTAATTATTATAACATTATGGAAGTTTTTCTTTTACAAAATATTTGTTTACTGATTCACATTTTCAGCTAATGGACAATAGGTGGTCAGCAGGAGTTAGAAGACTGGCTCAGTCTTGCTCCAGATGCCAAAGGTGCTCCAAAAGCAGCGAGAGACCAAACCTGGAGCATCGCAATTGGCTTGAGATAGTGAAAATATTCCCCTTTCTGGATTCCTGTGTCTCCCTGTGTCTTTCCGTTCCTAAAACCCTTTTCAGAACATACTAATGGAATTATTGGTAAAGTCCATAAATGAAGGTGTTTTTTTATTTTATTTTATTTTTTGCGAATCTTTCACTGTTTGTATTGCTACCAGTGTTACCAGTGAACCATTAAATTTAGGTGTCTTCCAAGTGTGCTTAGCTGTGTTTGTGCATAAAAACAACAGAGATTTCAAGTGCTATAAAAATATAATTGTATTAGTTTTGCTTATTTAAAGAAAATACACGTGCACAAAAATAAATATAAAGTACAACACAACACAACAGAGCATTTCATACTGGGAAGTACTACAGCTAAATACTTCCCAGTCACATACTGGGAAGTATTTAGCTGTAGTTGAACAATGAACATGATTCAGAGACTGCACAAAAATATTAATCATAAAACATTACTTAAAGCAACAAAGTGTCCCTTGTATAATATGATAAAGAATTCAATTTTACATCGACATGAACCAGACTACAGCCGGTTCACATCTGCAACTCTTTTGTTATGGCCCTCTCCCTCTCAATAATTAATGTGTTATTGCATTAAATAAAAATAGAGACCACTGTATTAAATGCAATAGTTTCATGCTATCAATGGCAGTATTAAATGTCTGCAAGACAAATATGTGGTTTTGCATTAAACAGCATAGCTGCAGAAACACATTTGAGTGAACATGTCAAGAATATATATATATATATATATATATATATATATACAGCCTAATGCACTCTTTTTTCATTCCCTACAAACACAACAGCTTCCAAACTTACTCAATTTATAGTTGTAAAATGAGATAAAAAATAAGGTGGAACATTAAGAGAATTCTTCCAGGAAATGTTTTTGCTACATATTTGAACTGTAAAAGATCCATTGCATATTTATTTTGGAGTCCCACAGATAATAGAAAAATGCTTCAACTTTTAACACGGAGCCTATTTTCTTTAAACAAAATGCAGCAGCCAAAAGCACTGAAGTCCAATAGTGACCTTGTGTTTGCCCACCACACCCAGAATTCCTCAAGCCTTATTACCACCCCTCAATTTCTCAAACTTCCTGAACAACTGTATGGATATGATAACACCCAAATATTTTCTCTTTCTGTTTCTCATTACAAAGGCTAATTCTTGGACAACTAGTACTATGCAGTTTGGGGGAAAAGTGCTTAAAACAATACAAATAGCAGAAAAGAATTACGAAAGTAAGTGCAAACATGAGTGCCAGACATAATCATTAATAAACAGACACAATCTCTCAAATTAGACTACACTAATGCGAGGAAGCCGCAGTTTTCCAGTAAACAAACACTACATCAATTATTGTAAAAACATGACCACTGTGCCCATTCACAGATATAGAATAGTATGTTTAGTGTGCCCCTAATCACATCACATACTGTATGGGACTGTGCAGACTACAGTCCTTGAATGCAGTGCTGAACCAGTTAAATTACATTAATTCATTTAGTGCACAAATCAGAGCAATTTAAGTTGCGAGCGTAAGCACTTTAAAGTGCACGTCTGCGAGTGTGTAACTGATTTTATACAACAATCCGATAAACAAGTTTAAGCATTTTTGCTCCACAAATGAAAACAAAGTTTGAAACAAAGTTCCAAACACGGAATTGTTGCACCCCCCTGAGCAACACAGAGTGCTGGTGTTTCATTCCTCAATAAAGAACATTTTTGAATATTTTGAATCAGCATTTTTGAATGAATCAGTTGAGTGAATAATTCAATGACTCACAAAGACAGTCATTGTTCTGCTTCTGAAAGAATTTGCATTTTTTAATGCTCAGTCATGGCTCACTCATGAAAACAGTCACTTGTTGCCATCTACTGCCCTATTATATTATGTAACAATATTGGTGATTGTTTTAAAAAGCATCTTGTGACCTAGAAATAGTGCAACATCTGAGATATTTCGTCTTTATTTTACTTCACAAGCTTTTGTTTGTTATTACAATTCTAAATCCTAAAACTGTCAGAGTATTTCCAGTTTCTAAAGATGAAAGTGCAAATTTTCATTGTGGTCTCAGACTTTGCACCGCACTGTATACTTTCAACAGCCACTCAACAGATGGCAAGCATATAATTGCGAGTTGTCTGCTAGGAGGATTGCTTTCTTTTACTTCAGTGTTTACTTGCCTATAAACTTCACTTGATAAGACCAACCACTGGCGCCTGGCAACGTGTGACTGATGGTTTTAATCAGCTTACAGGTCATCAGAAAAGCTTGAAGACGGAAGCACTGACTTTTATATAACTACCTTGACCTTAAAGTGAGCGCAGATAGAAGGCACTAGTGACAAATGCGGCCATTAACCAGTCCTGGGCTCTCAGCTTGAAAGCACCATTAGAAGCATAGAAGAGGTTGTATTCTCTTACAGTTTTGGTGTAATCGAGTTCGTGGGATGTACATTTGTAATTGCCATACATGCCATTCTTCATGGCTGGAATGAGGAGGAGACATTCTGATTGGGTCTGCTGGCAAGGGATGCTCTTTTGATTATGTTCCCATTTGTAAGTGGCATGATTGGAATCGACAGGACAAGAGAGGTAGAAGGGAACGCCAGTGTGCACAGAGTGTTGAATCCTTAATGGAGCTGCCAATGATTGCTTCACTTCTCTTGTGAATCTTCCCCCTTAAGAGACATTCGTTAAAGATACATGAGACAGTTTTGTCTTTTGTCTGAAAAATCAAGCAAAAAATAATACACAAAACAACTGAATTGATCTTATACCTGATTTTTGGTGACATACTTCAGTGAATCCATAAGCAATGTTTTGTATTCCTCCTCTGAAACACAGTCCAAATAGAAAAAATCTATTAAAAAGTGCTAGGGTATACAATACTCAAAAAGACAGCATTTCAAAGCCACAATATGTAAAAATAATATAACATTCCTGAACTAAAACACGTAAAACCCTACCTGGTTTGTGATGTGCAGCCTTGTTCAGTCCAAGCGCAGTATGGATCACGGGAAAGGACACATTCCTCACAGGAAGCATTGTAGTCTTGACATCTCTGCAGGTCTAACACGGAAATCTGACCAGGATATCCTACAAACAGCTTCCTCTGGAGACAAAATCAACAGTATTTGTACGTGCAACATAAACTGCAGACACTTTCTGAAATCTCAAAGTGATCAATGATACACAAGGCTGCTTGATTACCTTCTCAGAGTCGAGTTTCATCGAATGTACGGGTGCTGAACCATTGCACAGATGCGTTTCAGAGATGATGAATGCTTGGGAGCCATCCTCCAGTATTTTAAGGATCACTCCAGCGTCTAAGAAGAACCAAGACATCAAATGGCTAAGTAAGACTAAGGTGTCTGAAAGAGCTAACGGGAGCATTTGCAGTACAATACTAAGTGCAAATAATGGAAAACATTAACTCACATGGTGTATGATAGGCACTTTAGACTGTTTCCTTCAAACATGTTTGATATTTTGTGCCAATCAGTAAGTGTATGATGCCTAGCGTTTAGAAATCTGTTCAGAATTTTAAAGTCATGTAATGTATTCCAGCCCATAGTAATATAAAGCCTATAGTATATCTCACTCTAAGCGATCATATCATTAGAAAACAAATATATCTCGATCTTTTGAAATAAAATTATTCATTATTCTCTGAAAGTACGATGTTTCAGTTCGTTTCCGAACTTAAAACTTCCTCCGTAGTCCAAAAAGACTGTGGTTTCTGGTTGTGTGTAGCACCTACGCTCTGCATATCCTTCTGATGGATCACATTGTTATAAAATTTATAAACATTTCAGCATAGGTTGCTGAAACAGCAGCAATTCAGTAGCTTGTAGTTGAATTTTAAAGGTCAGAAAAAAATAGGGAAATGGTTAAAAATTAACTATGTTTTTTTCCTTTTTTTAAATGCAAAAAACCTTTACTATTGTTATAATCAGACTTCAGTGAGAAAACAAAACAGAACAAACGCCGGTAACAAGGGAAGGGTTTCTTTTATCAGGAGTATTGTTATTATCTCTGGTATGAAGGAAGTCACAAAGCAAACATCAATATGTAGACAATCAATACATCACATGCAAATTAGTGCTGTCAAACGATTAATCGAGATTAATCGCATCCAAAATAAAAGTTTTTGTTTACATAATATATGTGTGTGTAGTGTGTAAATTTATTACGTACATATAAATACACACACATAGAGCATATATTTAGAAAATATTTAATATATGCTGTATGTGTGTGTCTTTATATATACACATAATAAATATACACCGTACACACACTTATATTATGTAAACAAAAACTTTTATTTTGGACGCGATTAATCGCGATTAATCGTTAGACAGCACTAATGCAGATATACCTGTTGCAAGTAGAAGCACATTGTGCATGCTGTCATCTGAAGCTTGGACTCGGTCAACGGCTATCTTGGTGAAGTTCTTATTACTTGTAAAGATAGGTGTTTCTTTTTCAATGGGATGAATCCAGTTCTTCATCTCTGGATGGTCTTTAATGAATTGAAGGGTAGAAATTGGAATGGAATTGCTTTGTTTGACACACTGGAAAAGAGGGAAATATATATGTTATAATATCATTTCAGTCAGTATTGTTTGTTACAAGTTACAACACAAAAGAAAAGAGGTTACAACATTGTTATCAAGGCCAAAATAACTGCTCATTTCCTGAACTATACGAGGAGATTTAAAATAGCTATTGTGAGGAAACAATAGCCTTGGCTTACCAACAATGGCTATAATAATAGGTCTGAGCAACTCACCTTTGGGTCAAGAGTAAACTGATTGAGGAAGTTGTTGGGCATAAACAATATACAAAAATAAAGCTCGGGAAAAAATGTGTATTGAATGTAATTTTGAATTGAATAGGTTTCAGCTGAATCATATGTTACTCATTTTAATGCAAAAATATGACGATCCCAGTACGTCAATGTCAAATTTGAGTAACTCTAATTATTATTTAATTATTTAGCCATTATTATTTTTATTTTTACTTAAGTTTTATTTATATTAAATAAATAATTATTTTAATATTTATTGTTATTATTTATTTTAATTAAGAATTAATTTGTTTATTTTAATTATGTTTAGAATTAAGTTTTTCTCTGAACTTCACAACAGACCCCAGTTTGACACAGAACATATTTATTTTAAAAATGGTACCACGGCACCAGTGGAGCTACTCAAATTCTGACAAATTCTGACAAATCTGGAAACAATGCATGGTATATTACAGTCATGCTGTGAACACTAGGAAACCCAGAAAACTTCCGTACACATTATTTTACCACAGTGGTCAACCAGTAAGCATAATGGTAAATGGAGCATAATATAAAACAAAAAGATACCAAACAAAGAGAACAGTGATATTTTTTTTCTACCCAAACAAACTGAATATTTGATAAGACAAGATGTTTATTTGGATTATTCTGTGTATGTTTTTGCTCACAGTTCCTGGTCTTGGGGTGGGAATGGCCTCAGAACCTCTGAAGAAGGAATGCTCAAAAACATCATCAAGCTCTGCCAACGAGTAAATGCACACAGCAGTAGAGTTCCTATAACAACATTAAAAAAATAACAACAGTGAGATAATGTATTTAATTTCTGAGCAATCAGTGTCACCAAGGAATTGCAAAAACAATATGAAGTAACTAGATGAGTAAAGTTTGTGAACAAACTTAAGCTTCAAGTTCGAAAGTTTAGATAGAGAGATTACATAGATGTTGATATAGCATGTTGCTATCATGATTTAACATGGCACTAACATGTTTTAACATGATTAGCTAGCATGTTTCTAGCATGATTATCATGTTGCTAGCACATAATTATCATTTTTTAACATTGCTAAAACATGATTTAGAATGTCTTAGCATGATTACATTGTTGCTAGCACATTGCTAACATGTTTTTGCATGTTGCTACCATGATTAAATGTTACAAGCACGAATAGTATGCTGTTAAAATCGTTATTATTGTTGCTAGCACTGATTAGCATGTTGCTAACATGATTAGAACAATTGGAATGTAGCTAGTATGTTTCTAACGCATATTGCCAACATGTTTTAGCATTATTTAACATGTTGTCAGTGTGTTTTAACATGCTGCTATCATATTTAACACATTGCTAACATGTTTTAAGACGTTGTTAACGTGATTTATCACATTGCATGTTTCAGCATGATTTAACACATTGATAGCATGTTTTAGCACACAGTTTTAACATCATAGACATAGATGCCTCATTAGCAACTGTTTCTATGGGTCACGGTACGTAAGCAATTGTGCCATTTTTGAAATGGTCTGCGAACCCTCGAGCGCAAGTTGACTGTGTGTGTCTACAACAGCAAGTTATACGCATTTATATCTTTGAATATTCATTGAATATTATGGTGAATGACGTCAAACTGACCGTTCCAAAATGGCGGCCTTGTCAACATATCTGGAGTGGTCGAATGTGGCATCTATACATATCTATGGTTAACATGATTAACACATTGCTACCATGATGTAACGTTGTTAGCATGTTTTAGCATTATTAAAATGTTGTTCACATGTTTTTAGCCTAATAAGCATGTAGTTAGCACATTGCTAACATGTTTTAGCATGTTGCTAGCATGATTACCATGTTTTAAGATGTTGCTAACATGATTTAGCATGTTTTAACATGATTAACATGTTGTTAGCATGTTTCTAGCATGGTTACCATGTTTTAGCATGCTGCTAAAATGAATTAGCATGTGTTAGCATTATTACATTGTTGATAGCACATTGCTAACATGATTTAGCATGTTTTAGCATGATTAGCATGTTGTTAGCATGTTAACATGTTTCTAACATGATCTAACATATCGTCAGCATGTTTTAACATGATTAACATGTTGTTAGCATATTTCTAACATGGTTACCATGTTTTAGCATGCTGTTAAAATGAATTAGCATGTGTTAGCATGATTACATTGTTGATAGCACATTGCTAACATGATTTAGCATGATTAGCATGTTGTTAGCATGTTAACATGTTTCTAGCATGATCTAACATATTGTCAGCATGTTTTAACATTATTTAACATGTTAGGCGCATCCCAAATTGTGTACTTATGCACTATTCTATGACGTTTTGTAATATAAATAGTGCGAGTAGTGTGTTCACACGGAAAATTCCAAAAAGAACAAGTGCACTTTAAATACCAGGTTGATGCGCTTAAATAACCGAAAAAACAAAGTGTGGAATGTTGAACACTTGATGCACTCAACTGTCGCAGCTTTAATTACATAGCGAAGGGGGCTCTCAGGCTCCGATTATGGATGACAAAATAACCTTATATAATTTATACACTACATGGTTGAGTTCATAGTGTATAAGTGCATAGTGTATAGTACCTCAGTTGTTAGTGTAATTTAGCACACATTTAGCATATTTATCAATAACACATCAATAACATATTTTAGCACATTGTTAACATGATAAGTAGCAGATTTCTCAAGCCAACCTAATTATTTCCTTTTTAAATGTCAGAAGATAATGCAGTGTTTACCAGCTGCTGGAGAAAAGCGCATACACTCGTGAATCCCTCCAGTCATCAGCATGCTGGATGAAAACGTCCTGTAGGCGGTTGAAGTACAGCGACTCCCTAGGAATCCCGCACACAAGTCGTGCCTTCAGAAAGGAGGTCCAGATGTTCTGGAGCAACTGCTTGGGACCACCCTCGTCGACCTACGAGAGATTGATGTTTTTACAGGTGGACAGTGTTCTGCCATTGACAGCAGGTTGATGTTCATCCACAAGCCCTGGAAGGTGTCTTTATTTCATGGAACTTCATACCAAGAGCACAACTTCTGTGACTCAAGCTTTGTTTCTAGAATCTGATCTCTTTCCTGCAGTCATGTTTTCCACTGTAGATGCTTTCATCTAAATTTGCTGATAACAGTGGTGCTGACAGAACTGTGATAACGTCTTATCGAGTTGGATGCCAGGAAGGCTCGAAAGTGCTAATTTTGAACCATTACGTGAGTCCTCATATTTCCACCTCCTGAATAATTAATTCATGGAAACCAATCCGAGACAATCCCATGACTTTATAAGATAGATCCAGCCTTGAATCATGTGTAGAATGATAAAATCAATGTTGAAGGTCACTTTTACACAACAATGGTTCTCTCAGACTCGGTGGGTTCATGTAGGAAGCCTCACAAAAAACCATCACATCTTTTATACGTAAGTGAGGAACATACCTTACACACTCTGGCCACTCTAGATATCCAAGGATCAGCCTCTGGACTCGTGTCTGAGTTTTTCTCACGGAATAAGACGTATATCTTCTCATTCATGGGGTCATTCTTGCGCTGGGCCAGAAAACTGGAAATAAAAGTGGGTTCTGTGGGGGAGTATGAATGAGTCATGAATTATTTCCTTACTCATTCCACATTTTTATTCATAACACTGAACCTCAACTTTATTTTCAAACAAGAAGCCTGATTTACAAAAGAAACAAGGACTAGGCTGTGTTTTGATAGCAGCAGCTTGGGAGAGGCAAAATGCTAATTAGTCAGCAATTGAGCAACTTGCTTGCTCATCCCACACTGTCCACAAACAAGTCACTAAAGTGATTACTAAAGTGAGTTTACTAATTACAGCACTAGAGGTAAGATGTCGATTAAGCAGAGCAAGATCTGGGTGATAATTAACCCAAAATGGAAAAACTGGTCATCATTTACTTGGTTTCAATTTGTTCCAAACCTGTATGAGTTTCTTTCTTCCGTTGAACACAAAAGAAGTTATCTTGAAGAATGTTGGTATCCAAACAATTTCTGACAGCCACTGACATTCATAGTATTTTTTTTCCATACCATGGAAGTCAATGGGGACCTTGCATCTATTTTAGTTACCAAAATTTTTATTCTTGTATTCAGCAGAAGAAAGAAACTCATACAGGTTTGGAAAAACTTAATGATGACCAAATATTTATGATGGATGGATGCACTTTATTGGACTTCAAAACCTCAACAGTCATTCACTGCCATTATGAAGCATTAGGAAGAGACAGGACATTATATAATAAAAATTCCGATTGTATTCGTCTGAAAGAAGAACGTCATATACACCTAGGATGGCTTGAGGGTGAGTAAATCATGGGGTAATTTTCATTTTTGGGTGAACTATCCCTTTAAATCTGATCTTTGGGAATATTTGGAAATGTTCTCAATTAGAAAAAAAACTATTTCTACATAAAATAAGTATTCATATATATAAATTAAATGTTTTCTTCTAGTAATTTTAGTGAAAATTGTGTGACTCAACCAACCTGAGACCCATTGATCATACATCCACACGCTAGTTCGTTTTCCAGCTTTTCTGCGAAACTGCAGCAGGGTTCCATCACTGTATAGAGGAGCTGCTGCATAGAGATCTCCATCTTTATATAACCAAAGAAAGCCTTGGTGTTACGCTAAATAAGCAACTACAATCCTCCAGCTGATTCACAAAGCCTAAGCAGATCAAAACATTAAGCTGCTTGTGCACCCACATACCTGCCACCAGCGACAAGGAGTTTTGTGAACTTGTATGAGGTGAGATTCCCGTGCCGTCTACAACCTCGGTGGAATGATTGCGGTCTCTGGGAAACTTCAGGAAAGAGACATTATTAGAGATCAGAAATTTGGCAACAAATATGACATTTATTCATTTGAAGGATATGAATTCTAGATTATTCTAGACTATAAAATGCATTTACAGACATCAAGAATGATATTTTTGAGTAGCTGAAACTGATTTTTGGCTATCAAAAATTTGTATATCTGTGAGTAATTATGCAATTGTTTATATCAAGAATTCCCGTTTTGCTATTGGAAATGTAATTACTGATATCAAAAAGGTGTTTTGATATAACTGAAAATCAAACTGTTAATATACAAAATTCATATCCTGGGAATGATTAAAAGTAAAATTGGTTTGCCATCCAATGTAACCTACCAAGACATTGACTCTCATTCACATATTTCTGTATACAAATGTGAATCGTCACACATAAATGATTATTTATCACTGTTTTCCCTAAATTTTATTCTAAACTTACAATATGAGACCACAAATCTGCAAAAATGCAACTTGTAAAGTCAGCAAATGCGAGGTCTGAAACATGATTGCATATAGTCTAAGAAACTGTTTGCTGTGTTTTAATTTGTTTTGAGAAAATGCTCATTTTTGAGAATTTTCTGTATTTAATTTTCTCAGGTGTTTTACCCATATTTTGAATTTTGCATTTTTTTTCTTCTACAGTGCGAGTTTCATATGAGCATACGCTTCTGTTGTCAATCTAGTGGCGATTTTGCATGTGCACATAAATTCGTAAATTGTATTAAATTTAATAGAAAATGAGGCATGTTGTGAGCAATAACAAAACTGCATATGAAGTTATGTCTTTCAAAATTATACAAGCAAGTTAAAACTCAAATACAGAACTAAACTTTTTTTTCCTCAGTATTCGCTTACTAAAAAAAGTAAACGACAAGCCAACACGACCATGCCAAAAATGTTGCTCTGTATATTTATCTCTTACCAGTTTCCAACACTGTGGCTGTTCTCCATTCGTCCCACATACAAAGGTGTAGTCTTCAAATCTTTCAATTACTGTCACTACATTTTCACAGGAGCCCTGTATAGATGGAGCAATATCAGTAAGACTGTAAAAAACTACAAAACTCAATTAGTTTTTTTTTCTTTTTTCTTTTTTCCAACAGAGTTATAAAACTCACCTCACCACATCTTGGATTCAGAGTAAAGTTCTGAAAAAAAATAATAATTACATTTGATAAAAATTAAATATTTTATGATGATCTTGGTCACAAAATCTACTGAACAAAATCCCAGAATTGATGTAAAAGTATTTTAAATTCAAGAGATGAGACTATGCGTACACAATTATGTACCTAAATGTGTATAAAGCAACCACTGGGATTATTTTTTCACTAATCAATCACACAATTAACATTTAAATTATTTATTGCAACCATAGCAACAGACTGGACTTGTTGTTTGTGGAAATAAATCTTTCATGAACACCTGAAACAGGCCTTTTCATTCGCCGACAATATGGACACAGCTGTCCGTGTGCGCTATTGTTGCTGAAATCTACCCACAATATATAAATATAATATATTTAACGTAGGCTAGACTTACTAATTACAACCACTGCCAAAAGTCAGAACTGTACATTTAATCTTAAATTTAATTTTGAGTTACTTCTCCAATGTATGATATTCAACCGTGCTTTATATTCCAACTTTATTTTTAAAATAAAAAATTATTTTATATAAATGCATTATTTTTTTTATTTCAAAAATAAATTTCAACAAAAATGTCAAAATTCTACAGTAATTACAAATACATGTCACATATCACATATCATTTACATATTAATGACCAGTTCAAGTTTAGTAATTACCTCCACAATCTGACGACCGTCTACATCAAAATGCAGAACATGATTTATTCCACCTACAATCAGACTCTTTGAACCTTCCTGATGGAACAAGACTGTATGGCTATAATTTCTGTTGTATAAAAGAGGAGCTTCATCTGGGGAACAAAAAACAAAACAAAACAAATCTGGGTAAAGTTATGTTCTCTAGTAAAATATAATATGTTTAGATATTGTCTCATGATTTTATTTAAAACAATTAAAGTCTACTGTATTAGACTACGTGTGCAAATGACTAGTGTAAATAATTAGTCTGATTACAGAGGAAAGATGTAGGCTATTTTACCTTACCTTGTTTTAGAGTTAATCTGGGATTATAAGAGCAAAACACGCAATGAAAGCACGCTCCATAGATAAGCAAAGGACACGCCAAATTTCCCTTGATGTGGACCGAGAAATATTGCCGTTTTAGGATCATCCTACACAATCTATTCGCTCCCAATAATACAACCACATCTCATCTCTGCCAGTTTCCAAGTGAACGAGATGGGTATAAACGGAGATCGGAGCCAGCTCCAAATGGGTTGGGCTTTGTTAATATGCTCTACACCAAACCCAACCCTAAACCTACCCTATGAAGGTAAAATAATGCCATATAGATTTGCATGTGCAGGGTAAGATTTGTGAAAGTGTACATAAGACTGTAAGCGTAAATTAAATTTGCATGCACAAGAGAAGCTTTGTAAAGGTGTAAATCGCGTTTCAAGCGCAAGAAAAAATTATTTGCAGCATTTTGCTGTTACTCGTAAGTGTAATTCATGTATTGTGAAACTGCAGCTTCATGCTAACACAAAATAAATATGATCTGTATTCTTATGACTTCCATTTTTCCGCGCTTACATCTTTGGCACGGTTTTTTCACTAAAATACGGTCAAAAGCACTGCAAGCCTGTGAACAGTGATTTGCAAGCAAAAACAAATAGTTTAAAGAACCGCAAAAACAGATTGACCACGTATAACCAATCTGTATGTGTAAAAAACAGACTGTCAAATGTCTAAATAACTTGTTGTGTATGTAGGGCAAAAAGTTCCTGAAATAATCCGATCTGTACAGCTCCGTCTTTCTTTTATCTGCGCTTACAGTTTTGGCACGATTCTCTCACTCGCTGAGTTTTGCAAGCGTGAGGAGGAGGGCGGGTCCACCTTCTTTTTGTAGCCAATCAAATGAGGCTCTTGCTGACTCTCCATTTACTCTTATCTGATTGGTTCAATAAACACATCATACGCCAAACATTAATCTTCATTTAGATCGGGAACGTACTCGCTGCCGGAATGATACTTTTAACGTACACATACAGTAAAATAAATAAATAAATAAATAAAAACTTAATTAAAACATGATATTTCATAAGTTGTGTTCCTTTAGGCTAGACTCCCATGTGTTCATACTGAATTGTAATCTGGTGTTACATTTTTTTGGTTTGGTTTGACTTTACATTGAAATTTTCTAATCTGCTTACACCAATGATGTTAAACTTTATAATTAAAATGATGTTATGTGATAATGCTCAACACTGTGGTATCAGAGTGCTATACTTTGTAAAACCTTTTTTTGCTATGCCAATAAAGCTACTTAAATCTGAATTTGTCAGTTTTTCAAACCATGTCTCTGTTTATGGTTTTTAACACTCAATTGTATATTTTGAAATTTCAGTATTGATTCTGATTACTTTCATGTGACCGATCAAGCTATTATATGAAGCAAGAATGAGTAACAAAATGCTTTCTTTGTGTCCAGATTTGACTAATGCAAAAACTTTGATAAATATGTATTTAATCATGTCTAAATATATATCCAAATTCAAGTAACTAATTATGTGGGAATCCAAAGTTCCCAGCCACACAGCCATGTTTATGTGTTTATATATAGAGAGCTAAACTGTCATCTAGTGCAGTGGTTCTCAAACTTTTTACAGTGGCGTACCCCCTGGGGCATTTAACATTCTTCTGAGTACCCCCACTTAGACCACAGTCACACCTTTGCGATTAAGGGACAATATTTGCCACCTTAAATTGATTTACAGGTGCATTTTTTTACCTTTAGGCAAAGTTTTTCTAGCCTTATTAATTGTATGTCATGTTTATGTCATATTCTTAACATTCCATTAAGTGTATTATTAATATAATAAATAAAGCAATAAATGATGGCAAAACGAAGTGATAGCTTACTTGTAGATTTAAAACTAAAATCGCCAGTAGGTGGCGGTAAGTCACCGTCTTAATGAGCGAGGCGTCACGTCATTCATTCATTCATTCATCAAGGAAGCAAATGGCTGTAGCTATGAATGGGTTATTAATCACTGACTCTCGGAATCGTTCAAAGCTGTAGATTCCTTCACTAACGAAACACCTAGCTCTGAATGTTGCTTGGAGACGCACACCAGTTCTGTTGCGGATTTCATTGGAACTATTATTATTTCGTTGTAAAATATAACAAACAATATTGACAATATTGTTTTTAAAATCTAGGCTACATTTAAAATGTAAAATGTTCATTTAATATTACCTTTTTTGTTGAACTGCAATTTAAAATCAATGCCACATTTGCAATCGTTTGGATATTCAGGGAAAATTGCATTCTTGCTCTTATTTTGAACATGAAAAACAATAACTCGCACAGGGTATGTTTCTGTATCAACGATTGGTTTCTTAAACTGATCTCAGTCCCTCAATATTTGTTCTTCATGCTATTAAGTGCTACAAATCTACTTTAAAGATACAATGAACGACAGCGTGATTTGCTACTGTAGCACATTTAGCGGGTATCCTATTATACGCAAGCTGCTTGTGTGGATGCAGTCAGTTTTAAGATGAGGTAATTTGATGTCATTTGACTGTTTACGGCACTCCCATTTTCCTGTTTTTATACTAGAAGCGGCATTTTGCTTATAAGAAATAAATGCTCGGTTTTAATGTTACTTTAAGTTGAGGGTAGAATTAAATGACTGCCAAAACTCAGCATTTTGTTCGCGTACCCCCTCCGTGCACCTCAAGTACCCCAGTTTGAGAACCACTGATCTAGTGGTTACACGATGGTATTACAGATGATAAATAGTGAATAAGTTAGAGATAAATATTTAATAAATATTTTAGTAATATTTTGTAAAGTCCCCTTAAATTACAACATGTTAAAGAAAAAAATATTACAGTTGCTTCTGTTGGTTCAATTATTATTGAACCAAATTTTTGTTAAAAAATTTAACCATCCCTGATCAGTAGACAGGTGAAATTATGCATGTATTAGGCTAGTGCGGATATTAGGCCTTCTTTAATTATCATCAAAATTACAAT
This sequence comes from Tor tambroides, assembly GCA_021397915.2. Classification (NCBI taxonomy): domain Eukaryota; kingdom Metazoa; phylum Chordata; class Actinopteri; order Cypriniformes; family Cyprinidae; genus Tor; species Tor tambroides. The sequence goes on along the minus strand of JAFVLL020030122.1, from coordinate 3,763 downwards.
ATAATATTACAATAAACTAAATATATCATATAGCCTGTTTAGGAGGAGAAGGATACTACACAGCTCGAAATTAAGTATGAACACATAGCCTAATGGTACACAACTTATAAAATATCAGGTTTTAATTAAGTTGGTATTTGTTTTTTTTGTTTGTTTTTTTACTGTATGTGTACTTTAAAAGTATCATTCCGGCAGCGAGAATGTTCCCGATCTAAATGAAGATAAATGTCTTGGCGTATGATATGTTTATTTGAACCAATCAGAAAAGAGTAAATGGAGAGTCACCGAGAGCCTCATTTGATTGGATACAAAAAGAAGTTGGACCCGCCCTCCCCTTCACACTTGCAAAACTCAGTTTACTGAGAGAATCGTGCCAAAACTGTAAGCGCAGATAAAAGAAAGACGGAGCTGTACATATTGGATTATTTCGGGAACTTTTTGCCCTACATACACAACAAGTCATTTAGACATTTGACAGTCTGTTTTTTACACATACAGATTGGTTCTACGCGGTCAATCTGTTTTGCAGTTCTTTAAACTGTTGTTTTCGCTTGCAAATCATTGTTCACAGGCTTGCAGTGCTTTTGACCGTATTTTGGCGAAAAAACCGTGCCAAAAGTGTAAGCGCGGAAAAATGGAAGTCATAAGAATACAGATCATATTTATTTCGTGTTAGCATGAAGCTGCTGTTTCACAATACATGGATTACACTTACGAGTAACAGCAAAATGCTGCAAATAATTTTTTCTTGCGCTTGAAACACGATTTACACGTTTACAAAGCTTCTCTTGCGCATGCAAATTTAATTTACGCTTACAGTTATGTACACTTTCACAAATCTTACCCTGCACATGCAAATCTATATGGCATTATTTTGCCTTCATACTACCCTCTCTCTTGGAGCTGCCCAACCTACTTGCGGCATAAGTCCCTCCCATTGGAGGTAAGTTCCTCCCACTTGGAGGTCTCCGGGCTGCAGCGATATATACTTGAAGTGAACAAGTAAAGAGAGTGGGCACTTCAAATGATAGGGAAACATGATTCTGGTCAGTGCAATAAATGTGGACTTCCAGAAACTGTAGAGCATGTAATAATCAATTGCTTGGCATATGAAAGTGAAAGAATTCAATTGGAAAACAATTTCATTTCTGTTGGCATTGAACCTTTAACTTTGCAGAATATACTTAACAGTTCTTACAAAGGATATAAAGCTCTTGTTTCTTTTTTGAAAGCAACAAAGTTATATAAGAAAATATAGAAAGGTAGGATAGAGTTTTTTTCTTTCCGTTTTTACTTCTGATATCAATGCCTCACACTCCATCCCAGTAGGTGGCGGAATATGCACCAAAGCTGGTTTGCCAACCGCCATTAAATGTCAAAGAAGAAGAAGAAGAAAGAGGGCTTTGATCCAGTCCAGTAGGTGGCGGAAATGCACGGTAAAGCTGTCTTGCCGCCGTTACAGAAGAAGAACAAGATCAGCTGACTCACTGAATATATGTCAAAATGGTATTATTTATCTTATTTCTTATTGAACGATAGCTCGTTTATTCTAGTTATGGTTTCATGTTTGAAAACATTACAGTTATAATATGTGTCCGCTGCGATTTGTGGACGGTTAATTACATTTTTTTGTTATGTAACGAACGCTACTCTTTTAGAGTACGTTTTAAAGGCTAAGCAATAGACGTAAACATTCTTAATAGACTCATCTCGATGATTTCTTTTATTTCAGAGGTTCCGATTTTGTGGAGATCTGGACTGTCCAGACTGGGTCCTTGCAGAAATTAGCACCTTAGCTAGAATAGTAAGTCTAACGTTAACAGGTGTTATGTTGTCCGTCTTGACAAAATCTGCACAAATCTTACTATAAGTGATTTTCTTCAATGCTGTTCTTCACAGTCGAGCGTCAAAATGAAGCTTCTGTGCGTGCAAGTCATTAAAGATCTGCTTGATGAAGGCATCGATGTAAGACAGCACTGGACACAGCAGTCATGCTAGAATCTCTACTAAATAGATATTCCTCTAACTACTAAATACTTATCTGTTTTCAGTATGACAAAATTTCAAAACTAACCTCAGATGCAAAGTTTGGTGAGTAAAATCTAAAATAAAATAATAAAATAATTCTGCCCAGTACTGATTGCGTTATGGCTGATATTAAAATTTATAATGTATATTAAATATAAAAACTAAAATGAGTAGTTTTAATGCTTAAACATGCTTTTTAGCAGAGTGTCCTGCTTTAAATCATTCTAGGAAACATTTATTCTCTGAAAGTACATTAATGGACATGTTTAAAAGTAATTTTATCCTAGGAAAATATTAAAATTTTTATCAAATGTAATTTTGAGAGATTGTATATGATTGTTATTTTTATTTAATTATTTATTTTTTATTTTGTTTGTAAAAATGATATTGTTCAATGTATTTTATCAAATTCATTTATGTGTTGTTATTAAGACTATTTTAAAATGTATTATTCTTGAGTTTGCCATAAATGATTTGATGCTGATGTGGCAAATAAATAAATACATAAATAAATAATAGTTTTAAATTATAGCCTACAAGTGAATTTAGGCTTCACAACATTATAATATATCTGTTGAAAATTAATATTTGAGATTTGCTAAAGATACATTTAACAATGTCAGTTATTAGTGTTTATAAAAATGAATTGTAAGTGAACGTTAGATAATGTCAAAGGTAATCTTGTAAATGTAAAATCTGAAGAAATGAGCTGCACAATGAAATATCCATTATATGCCTTTTTAAAAGGGCTTTTGAAATAATTTACTGATATTGTAACTTATTCAATATTAACTTTAATTAGCGTTGTCTGTTTATATTTCATGCCATATCTCTTGCTAATTTGTCTGTCTATTTTTATTTAATTTTATTTTTCCCAGAAAGTGGAGACATTAAAGCCAGTATAGCAGTGCTGAGTTTTATTCTGTCCAGTGCTGTCAAGCATGACGTGGACAGTGAATCTCTCTCCAGTGAACTACAGCAGCTTGGCCTGCCTAAAGGTAAGGATATCTGCTTTATCAACTTTTTCAAAGTTATACTTAAAACTCAACACATTTTACATGTCCACTTATAGAGCACACCACCGGCTTGTGTAAATCATATGAGGAAAAACACATTGCTCTACAGGACAAGCTGAGGGAGAGCAGTCTGCGCTGTGAGTATTACCAAAAAATCGAAGAAAAATAGAAATAGAGTCCAGATCATGTAATATCCTGATGCGTGTCATGTGTCAGTGGGTCGTCTGGAAGCGGTGAACTGGCGGGTCGATTACACCCTGAGCTCCAGTGAACTGAAGCAAGTGAATGAACCCACAGTCCAGCTCAGACTTCAGGCTCAGGACCCCGAGACAGACTCCACACAGACCACCACTGTCTCCATCACTGCGGACAAGTTCAGAGTACTGCTAACAGGTGACTGATCAGTACCATTTATGTATTTGAATTGCATATAACATTTCCATCCTTTTGGTTGAAAGTAGTAAATGCAATGTGATGCATATTTATCAGTCATACACACATTAAACTGGTAACAGTTCTGTTAATAGTACTAATAAACTGAATGTGTTGTAAAGCAATAGTTCACTTAGAAATGAAAATTAGCTGAAAATGTTCTCACTATCAGAGTTTGTTTGATTATCAGATCAGATTTGGAGAAATTTAGCATTGCATCACTTGCTCACCAGTGGATCCTCTGCAGTGAATGGGTGCCGTCAGAATGAGAGTCCAAACAGCTGATA